>CAKNXH010048766.1:0-18786 GCA_932178445.1 Andricus quercusramuli
AAAAAGCTGCTTGGCTTCCCTTCCAATACAGTTTCCTTTGTACTTCCGTTACGTAGACGATACTATTGCTGCTGCTCCTGCTGATCAAATTCAAGCAATTCTAAATGCTTTTAATAATTTCAATCACAATTCAAAACTCACCAACAGCTTCAGGCCAATGCCTCAATTATTTTTCACACCATCCACATCAATATAAAGTTAACGTTATCAACAATTTCGTTGACCGAGCGATAACATTATCTCACAAAGACTTCCATGGAAAAAAATCTCAAAAAAATTAAAACTATCCTAATAAATAATGATTATCCTCTTCCCCTTATCAACACAGTCGTCAAACAGAGATTGCGTAATATACAGAAAAAATACAGACACAGTGAAACAGACACAACTGAGACAGGCCATACACACACACAACGATGCGCCCTCCCAAAGCACAGCAGGACAGTACGATAATAGAGTCCCTCAAAAAAATCGCTACATTTCTCTACCGCATGTGCATGGACTATTAGAAAAAATGTCCAGCATTCTCAAACCCTCTCACATAAAACCTGCATTCCGTAACATCAACGATTTGACACCAATCTTCAAGTCAGAAAAAGATCCTATTCCGAAAGAAAAAATGTCCAATGTAGTCTACAGTACTCCATGCACTAACTGTGAAGCAGTATACATTGCTACGACAAAACGACCTCTCTATGTGCGCGTTAAAGAACACACAAAAGACGTGTACAGGCCACCAAACAAATGGACGGCAATGACTAAATATGCATGGTTTGAAGATCATCGGTTTGATTTTAGCGAAACAACAATTTTGGAAGAAACGAAACACTATAAAAAGCAAATGGTTTTGGAAATGGCTCATATAGTCAGCAATCCTCTTTCAGTAAACCAAAGGGCTCACAGAAAAAACTGAGAATAAAATTTGTTGCAGGACATTTTTGAGAGAGATAAAGTTTTGTTCAGCCAACTTCGCGTCTTTCAAAATACATGTGTTTGTCATGGAATAAAAAAGAAAGTTTAACCGATATTTGTGTAAAGTTTATCCTGTGATGTTAATTTTTGTTGCAAAGAATCTTTCGTCGGAAATCGATGTAAAGTTTATCTTCTGTTTTTTCTGTGCTGATACGGAAAACCTTTCCGCATTTTACTTTCCCCTCTTAGAAAATATCAAGTTTTAACATAAATTTTTTTATTTATTCAAAATCAAATCATAATAGCGTAAAAATGTTCCATCTTACTTTACATGAATGAATTAATTTATCACGGTAAAAAAAAATAATAATAAATAAATAGATAATGAAAAACTGATAAGCCTATACATCAATGACCAACCCGACAGTTTTCACTCAGTTTTCATTGAACATTGACGTCAAAATCTTGCTTTTCTCCTCTAGAGAAAATAATTGCGTCATCATGCCAAATATCTAGTACAAATTCTCATAAGGTTAGTAATGACATTATTACACTACTTCCAATGAATTAAAAAGAATAATTTTTCAACGTACATCAAATTTGGACACACATATAAATAAAAAAATTTTCTCAAACAATTTCGAAATATAATTTTCTGTACGAAAAGATTCAAATACAAAGGTTTCATGAAATATACATCGATGGAGAAATGGTTGATTAAAATAATTCTTTAATACAACCTTTTTTTGGCATTTTATTCATTTCACATAATTTGTAATTATTTCTTGCCTGCGGTTTTTGATAATGTGAATATTACAAATTTTTTACCAAAGTGTATCACAATACACTTTTTTAAATAATACTTGGGTTTGAGGAATACTTAAAAAAATTACTATCAACTACTATAATTTCTAATGAAATTTGATTCAGAATGAAACATTTTATTTCCACAGACACAACTTTTAAATAAAACAAGAAATTTAGTACATTTTAATTTAAGGTGGAGACTCAAAAACACAATTTTTTTATTACATTTTTTAAATTTCCATCAATTTTGTCATCGGTGAGAATATTCTTAAAATTATACAACTACAAGGCTTTTTCCACAATTTCGTATTCATACTAATGTGAGATTTACAAGGGAACCGAATTTCAGTCCCTCACTCATAATTCCTAATGATAACATTTGATGAATTATTTACTTAACATTATTTCTCTCATGAACGAAAAATTATGTTGAAGGCTTTTTATCATAAAAACAGATAGAAATAAAATTACATTAACATTTTTAATTAAATATACGCCACTGGAGAATAATGTTTTTAAAATTATTTTTCGATTGCAATGTCTTCAGTCAACGTTTTAAAAACAAATTTTGTTCTAAAGATTTGTGGGGTATATATATATATATATATATATATTTATTTATACTACATTGTCATTGTTTTTTCATCAATTGTACTTTGTTGAAATGAAACCATGTTTTGATAATTCTACAATATTTAACATTAGTTTTTAATAGAATTAAATAAAAATAAAAATTTTAAATGTAATAATTTTTTATAATTCCAGAACTGAGATTTCAACCAATGAATAACACTTCCAATTGTAAAAATGCGTACCTACAAGATATTATGTACTTTTCACAGATTTAATAAAACTCTCTGATGAGGGCCACCATTGTGTGCCGAAACGTTTGAAACAACTTAATTCGTTTCCATTCACCTGACCCTAAAGACAACAACTTACATAAACAGTTTATACAAAATTTAGATATTATTAATCTTCTAAGTGTATGGTTGCTTTTATACCAAAATGAATGTAGAAATTGAGATATTGTAGCAACTCTGAGTAAGGCACTGTTGAATGCGAATAATATGTTGTCTATTACTTTGACTTTTTTTGTCATTTAAATTTAGCTTCATATACTCTTGACGTCACGAGATAATATTGCGCAATTGTGAGAGAGGAACTTGCCTAAACAGCTCCGAGGATATTTATTATCTCAATTAAGTATTTCGCGTGAACACTTTTTAGGTTATATTTTGATTCTTCCTTGCATTTTCTACTTTGTCATATAGTAATGACGCAGAGAAAAAGAGGTTGAAAAGACAAAATAGATATAAAGGTAGAAATACGAAGGTCATATTTTGATTTGCATTTGAATTTTTCCTACTGAGGTAATAAATAATCTTAAAGCTGTTTACGAAAATTCGTCTCTCAAAATTGCGTAATATATTGTCACGTGATCAGTAAGGTAGGAATTTCTGCCTAAAAACTCTTATGCCTATTTACTATTATTTTCCTTGTCATTGATAATTGAAAAAAATCACCTTATTTCTTCAGTAAAAATAAACCAGCATTCGAATTCTAAACTGGTCTCATCAGAGATTTTGGAAGGAGTTTCTATAAGAGGCACTTTGAATAACTGTCCAGGATAAAAAATAATTTTTAACTTTTAATTTGGAATTCTTTTATTCAATGTAAAAAATATTCTTTTTAAAAAGTGTTACATGATTGAGACTGTGGTGTTCAGGAATTTTGAAAATGAAGTTTGCGGCCACCATAGAAATCTTGTGGGATTCGCATTGTAGTCCTATTTCATTTCTTGAAGTTACTTCCTTCTGAAGCTTAAATTTTAAGTTGCAAATTTCATTATTTGGTTGCAAATTCAACAATTTTGGTAATTAGTCACCCTTTTTGGTTAAAACTTAAATTCTTCAGTTAAAAATTCATCTTTTTATCTTGAAAATTCTTCTATTTTGGCAGAAAATCATCTTTTTGTTGTAAATTCAGCTATTCGTTTTTTTGGTTAAAAAATTAATCTGTTGTAGTAGAAATTTCAGCTTTCGGATAAAAGTGCAACTGTTGGTTGAAAATAAATCTTCTTTGGTTGAAGATTGAACTGCTTGGTTGATTGTTAAACCAATTCGTTGAAAAATAATTTTTAAATAAAGATACGTCATTTTAGTTAAGAAAATCATGAGTTTGGTTGACAATTCGTTTTTTTTTTGTAGAAATTTGATCTTTTTCGGATGAAAGTGCAACTGTTTGGTTTTTGAATTAACTTTTTTCTTGAAAATTTATATTTTCGGTCAAAAATTTGTTTCTTTGTTGTTGAAGAAAATAATTTTTTTACTGATAATTTAACTGTTTCATTTTTGGTTTACAGTTTATCTTTTTTTTTTTGAAAATTCAACTGTTTGCTTAAAAATTCATGTATTTTTGTTGAAAATTCGTCTTCCTTGGTAGAAAATTGATTTTTTTTTGTTAAAAATTCATCTATTTTGTGTGAAAATTCATTTCTTTTGGTAGAGATTTAACTTTTTTTTTGCTAAAATATGAAATATTACATTTATGTTGAGAATTTGTCCTGGCAGTTTGAAAATGAAAATATTTCGTAAAAATTTCAACCTTTCGACTCAAAAATTCAACAATTTTGTTGAAAATGCAACTGTTTTTGGTTGAAGTTTAATTTTTTTTATTAAAAATTATACGGTTTGGTTGATAATTCAACTGCTTAGTTGAAAATTAAATTATTTGTTTGGAAGTTTAACTATTTAGTTGCAAATGCAACTGTTTGCTTAACAATTAATATTGTTTTTTCTGGAAATTCAACTATTCGGTTGAAAATTCATCTTCGTAGGTAGAAAATTCAAGTATTCGGTTAAAAATTCAAATTTTTTGTTGAACATTTAATATTTTGCTGAAAATTCAAGTCTTTTTTCTAAAAGTCATTTTTTAGTCGAATATTCAACTGTCTTGTTGAAATTTCGTCCTTTTGAATTTCAAATTCATCTTTCGTGGTAGAAAAGTCATCCCCTTTTGGTAGAAATTAATAAATAAATTTGAAATTTTATCTCAAATTGTTTTATTTCCTTCATAAAAGATTCTTCTTAAAAAATGCTGGTCACTGAATGTTAGTGGTCAGGGAAAATGTAAAATTGTTGATATTTTTCAATTAAAACTTTTTTTTTATTTATTATCTTTCAATATTGAATCAAGAAAATATCGTTATGAATAAGGCTAATACAATATTTTCTTAATCCAGCAAAAATTTTCGTGAAACAAGACAAATTTTCTTGGATAGTGAAAATATTGTGTTTTCCGTATTCGTGTCGATATTTGCTTCATTCTGCGCTTATATTTTTCTCGCTAAAATGGAGAAAAAACTGCCGAAATTTGAATATTCAATTTTCTGCGAAGTACTTTGGATAAATAAAACCAAACTGAAAAGTGCCATCAAAAAATGGTTCTAGAAAATTTTGTAGGACTTTTTAAAAGCTATGATTGCTCTCCCAAACTTTTCCTTGTATCACACGTGGTTTGGCTCAAAATTTGAATTTTCTATTTTTTTCCTAGTATTTTAGAGAAATAAAACCGTAACTCAAAACGTGCAAATCCGTTGAAAAACTGTGGTGTCGAATTCCGGACAATTTTAATACTTTCTCGAAGATAAATGATGAGAATATAAAAACGTATTCTTGATCCATATTTTGAAGGGTATGATTGGTTTTTCGAACATCTGTTTACAACAATATTCAACCCAAGAAGAGATAGATTGATCGTGGAAGCTTTAAAAAAATAATTGCTGTTAAAAAAAGAATATATTGCGCTGCTATCGCCAAATTTACTCAAAAAAAGTTCCTATATAAACCGGTAAAGTGACAAAAAGTTTTAAGGCTTCAGGTCAAACTACTTTCTAGCTCTAAAACAGGTGCAAATTTCGTAACGATAAAAAACTTCCCTAGCTCAAAACATGTTAAAAATGATATAGGTATGCATATTATTATATTCACCAATGAAATTAAGGATGACCGCTAATGTGAAAACGGAAATATAGACCATCCTCATTTTTGCAAAGTAGATGAAAAACTAATTAATGCTTTAATGTGTAATTTGGTTAACAGTGTAGTCTTTACCCCACATATAGTAGACTTTATGATCGTCCTTCTGAGGCTTTTACATTTATTATCATTTTTAAAATTATAATTATAATTATTCGTATCTGACTCTTAATTTTTTGATGTGGTTTGCAAAATTCGCATACCCTATTGTATAATAAAACTGTGCTATACTACCATTTAAATTAATAATAATAATAATGGAATAATAAAAATGAGAGAATTAGGTAATTTACAGACACACATATCCAACAATTAGGCATAGAACACGGATGAAAAAATAATTGACTAAAGTTTACATAGATAATTCCCCAAGCAATCTCTTTCTTTTCTGGATATTTTTTTAAAAATTGAAACTTGAAAACTATTTATTTACCTTATATCTTACACTACACATTATATCGCAATTAATCATCTGATTGAAACCATATTCTTCCATATTCTAATTCTAGGCTCTGCAGTAAACTTCATGTTGTCATTAAAAGCAAAATTTTTACAGGTAATTTGCAGACCCACTTGTCAAACCTACTCCTAATTATTACATCCTTTGTTTTAATTTCTGATGTTAGATAGCTTTTTTGGTCAAATTAATAGTTTTAAAACATTAGCGAAAATCCTCTATTCCACAAAAAATGAAATACTATTTAAAAAATAGTTCTTCTTGGTATTAATTTATTATTTATTCATAACTATGAAGTAGAAGGAAAGCTTAACATTTTGAAGAAACCGTCAACTTCTCCCACTCGAGGCACGATATACTATTGGTGAATTGCATTAACTGTTACCTCACTGTACATGAAAAGTGGTCAAAAAGTAAAAAATTTGTGAGCATTATTCTACGTGAATATTGTTGTAAATAATTTTAAATTATTTAGGCAATTATTTTTATCTTTATTGATTAAAGCCTTGCTCTAAGTAAATAATTTGAACTCTGAAAAATAACCGTGACTTTCTAAAACAATTCTAAACCCTGCTAAAACTATTGCTATAATGATAAGACATTCTCCTTCTCCATCATTTGAAACAGTAGCAACCCTACCCCCTCTCTTGATGTATGGGCCTCTCATACCCTTCATGGAATCTGTGAAACATTTAGCCTATATTCTTAATCGCTCTCTTATTTGGAATCAACAATTTGCGAATATTTCGAACAAAAACCTTTAGAGCCCTCCAACATCTTATGAACAGAAATGAAGAATCACTTCCTGCTCCAACGCGTATCCTTCTAATTGAAAGCCTTATCCTTCTTTCTTTGACTACGGCTGTATGATATACGATATTATTGATGAGTAGAATGGCAAGCTTGAGCGTGCGTTTAATGCTTGATTTCGGATCACCTATAACAGCACCAAAAGTGAACATATTACCCAGTATATAGCAATAGTAAGACTTCTTAACTTCGTCAAAGGAAAACAATTGTTTAGGGACAATTTGCTTCATAGCCTATTTAGTAATGAAGCTCAGCACTATCTTTTCAACCTCTTCCATTTCATTGACAAAGATCAACCGACACATCACAAACTAAATGAAAGGAAAACAGTACTGAAAATTCAGCCACACCACACGTGTAAAATGCAAAGGTCTTTTATTATTCGCTGTGCTAGTTAATTATTTGAGACTTCAAATCTCACCCTCAAAATGACACATTGATAACACTGAAGTCCTCAAGTAAAAGATATATATTATAACCTGGTTTTAACCGATTATATAAATTTGCATGATTTCATTAAAACTTGGACTCAAAATGAATCCAAGAAATGCCTGAAGGGCGCCAGATAGTTTTCCTATATAAAAACTACCAAAATAAATACTTTAAAATCTTCCTAATACTTCAGAATGAGATGATGGTTACTCGCCCGCTAACTCCAGCAGAGTGGAGGTGTAAGGGGGAACGCAGTGGGAGGTGAAGTCAAAAGAGAATCACCATTTCAGTATAAGATAGTGATATAATTTATTGAGAAGTTTATGAAGAGTATTACATTTGAGCAAAACAGTTATGACGAGTGGGCCTTTGCCCCACTCCAAAATGAAAGTAAAACTGGACTCGAGATTGTCTTATTAATTAATACTAGTGAGGTTCCATGCTGACCCATTATATACACCAGATTGTCTTTTAAATGATATTCACTGACTAGAATTTACGCCCGTCACCTTGACCGAGGTCAGCAACTTACAAATTTCAACGGCGTGTGTCTATTGCTTCGACACACGACGTTGAATTCTACGGCGAAGTTACATTTGAGAACAAGAAATAGTAATGAGAAATCTACCTAGCAATAACCTGTTTCCTCTTGATCGTCCTCTCATTTTTTAATGCTTTTATTCGCTCTTAAAATCCGGGTATCTCCCAATTCTTTCAATTTTGGATCGCGGTCGAAGAACACTACTCAAGCTTAGAATCACGAATGAATTTTAGAGTGGTGTCTCCGTTCTCCCTCTCATAGGAGTCGGAGCGCCACTCGTGTACTAGCGTATAACTACAGAGTGAGAGAACGGACGGAGAAAAAGGGCAACTGCCAGGTTCGGTAACCCGCAGCGTGGTGGCGCATAGTCGGGGTGCGTTTTGTGCCACGCAGTACTTCGAAGTCTGTCGCTAGTCGATGGTCCAGGGGTGGCTGACTCGGCTCACCGCGCAGATTCTCTGCGCCAGCTTGCTCAGAGTTTTTCCGAGCGCTCTTGTACGTGCGGGAATCCCGTCCACAACGCATGCGCCGGGAAAATCTCCTCTTCTGAGTCGCAGGCACCCTCGTATGAGCTGACAGTTGTTGTTATTGTTGTGTGGGGTGGTTGATCCACCCTGGCCACTCGAGTTGAAATATGAAAAGAATGAAATAATACGAACCAAAAATCAGAAGAAATATTGAACTTTTTGTAAATTGCAACCCCGTGGTCTGGCAAGTACTGGTTACGGTCGGATGACCTAACCTCCCTAGTTTTGACAGATGATGAGTTTCTTTTTTTGAGTTTAGTTAATCGTTTATTGATAATACTGAATTTAATTTCTTAATTGAGTATCTAATTGAAGTTCTTGTTTTTAACATTTTTAGTTGGAATTATCTGTCGAACTCTTATGTTCCAGGCTTATTACTTTACTTTCTTCGCTATATTTAAGTTTTTCATTTAATTCAGTAAACGTGATTCTCGGTCAGAATGAAAGAATTCTTACGATTTACCATGGCATTCATGGCCAACGACCATACCACGCTGAAAAAAACAGTTCTCGTTGGATCATTGAAGTCAAGTAGTATTGGGCGTGGTTAGTACTTGGATGGGTGACCGTTCGGGAATACTACTAACTGCGTGCTGTTGGCGTGTTTACACTACCTGAAAGGGAAATGGCTTAATGGTATACATACATACCATTCTCCTCAAAGACCAGCCGTAGAACGCTTATATTCTCGGCTAATATCGTCAATATTATCAGAAAGCCCGTGATTGTGATTCGTGACTCTAGAACCATATCCCACATCAAATTTTAAAACTAAATTTTAATATCTTTAACTTTATTCATGCGGCGTACGAATTACCTCGTCACAATAGGTATATCAGCGTGGTTAAAAAAAGCAACTTTTAAAAAGGTGCTCTTGGATACTTCGGTCCCAAATCATGGAAAAATATCACTGTATAAGGTTGAGCCAAATCGGAGTGTATATAGTGCTTCCTCAAGGAAGTTATAGCTTTAATAGAGCATATCTCGGAAATTACTAGAGATAAATAATTTCAAGTATTGGTCTCTGAATTCGTCTTGATTTCCTCTAAAAACGAAGATAATTCGTGAAACTAAATAACACTAAACTATAAACGAAAATATGGAAAATACACGACATAAAAGTGTGTATATCAAATTTACCATCACAGTTGTATTCCTTCTGTAAATCTGAAAAATTTTCATCTTCTTGTATTTGCCTTCTGAATGTTATATTTTCAATTGCTTTTCATATCATACCTCTCATGAGGCTTCTCAGGTTAGACATCCATACCTTTTTCCATCTAATTTGAATTGCTTTGCAATCGTTTTTTTTTTAATTTGGGAACCATTTTCAGTGATCCTCTACGATTTGAAAAATTTGTTGCTTGTTTCATCCACTCTTTGTGAGGGATTTATTCAAAGTAGTTGCAAGAGCAGCACCTCGTTCAGTACAATCATTGATACATTTTAATGATTTAATTGTCTCTCCTGCACCCTGCAAAGGTTTAAGCATTTCCTGTTTTTCAACATTTTCTTTCAAAAATGAAGTATCTAATCTGAAACTTTGAAATGAAATATAAGATGCAGAGCGCAGGCCCAATAAATGACACAAGTGACTTCTTAGAAATGTTATCTTTTTCTTTGTACTTAATGGATCAAGTGTGTTTCTGATCTTTGGAGTTTTCTTCTAAACGACAAACCATTAAACGCTTTTTTTTCGTTGAGAATGAATCTAAAAAAAGCAGAGTGGAATCATTTTTTGGCTCAGATACCACAAATGTCAATGAATTGCAGTAAGAGCTGCTTTAGAAATTTTTCTTGCTGCAGAAGTTTTGCTAGATACTTTAGTATAATTTTGAAGTACGCGAATATCATTCATCGAAGCATGGCATATCTTAGAGCAATTTATCGACTGTATCACATACACTTTGGGTTTTCTTCCAAACAGTATATTAGGAAATTTTGAACCATTGATAATTTTCAAAATGTTCATTTTAGGGCACATTAGTAAAAGATGAAAATTGGGCAGATTTCCAAGAGGAATGCAATTGCGATGGTAAATTTAATATAAAAACTTTTATTCTCTTGGTTTTCCATATTGTTGTTCATAGTTTGAGACGATCAAGTTTCATAAGTCATCTCTAATGATAGAGAAAATCAAGACGAATTCCGAGACCTATATTTAAAATTACTTATCTCTAATGATGTCTGAGATGTGCCCTTTTGAAAGTTGGTGTTTTGTAAACCACCCTAATGTATATATATATATATATATATATATATATATATATATTTACTTTTTAGTATGCACATTTTCGTATGTATATTTACAGTGTCCTACGGTTAATAGTCCACATCTAGTTATGTATATTATAGATTATTTCTTTAATCGTGTTAAATACCTATTTTTAATTTCAATTGTCCAATTACTCGCCATCACATTTTATTTGTAATGTTCACCACCTGTTCCTTGTAGAGCTATGTAGCCCTAGGATTATTTCATGAATAAATACTTAATATTCTGAAAGTAAATTGCCATAAACAATAATAAAATGTTCCTCTTATTTATTTGAACATATAGTCATCAGCATAGAGTAATATTTCATGTATGAGGAACAATTTGTACTAGAAGAAACTGCATGAAATAATAAATAAACCAAAAACACGCAAAACCCAATTTTTCACTCACTGTCGTTTTTTGGCACCGATAGAAATGACCTTATGGGGGTGCAATTCATCAGAGAATTTTTGTTTCGCATTCTATGGCTGATTGCGAAGAAAAATTATGAGGGAGAACTCTATGCACATATATTTACGTCTCTGAATAAAATGTACAAAAACGTTTTTTTTGAATGGAAAATACGTGTTATACCGCTTGGGACTTGCTGAACATCTGAGTGTGATTAAAAAAATGCACATTTATTGTGTGTGAGTGTAAACAAATTAGGATAGGAGTGGAGGGGTTGAGGATGAAAATTCCAAACAGAAAAAATTTGGATCACCCAATGGGGCGTTGACAAAAGATTGAAAGAAGCCTTTTTATTGTAATAACCAGTTGCATACATAATGATCCGACTACGGATCATTATACGCATATACATCTACGCAAAAATTATATTTTGGTTTATATATTTTTTAAGTTAATTAGTGATACACAGTCTGTAATGAATCTTGGTTTGTAACGACTTCAACGAAACGATAAGGGAAGATTGGGTAACTTTTGCCTACTTGACATTCCCTACTTTCATCTTTGGTGATATTTTCAACTTCGCCACTTATCATGTTTATTTTTATTCTAGTGCCAGCTCTATCTCTCCTATATATTCCACGAAGAATTCCACCAGACTCCAATATTGCAAAAACGTCACCACTGGATGTTGATAATACAATATACTCTTGGGTTGGCTGAAGCGCACAGTTCCTACGATCTATTCGCATTTGAATTGGTTTATCGGCAGGAAAAAAGTATCTTCGAAATTCGAATCGCCGGTGCTTGTTTGTTTTGGGAATGAGCCGAACATATCCAAGTTGTCCTAGTGCATATCCAAGTACTCGATCAAAAGGTGGCTTGCATGGAGGAGACCTGGACCTGCCACGAGGATGAGGTTCGTCAGGAGAAGGAGACCGGTCAGGAAAATGTTGTCTGCCAGGAGAAGAAGGACCAGGATTGCGTTCGCTATTAGGATTCCCCTCGGACTGTGAACTCAATTCTGAAAGGAAAAAAAGGAATTATTTTTTGTTTGTTTAACGCAGGCCACAGTAAGCCTCAACTATCTTCAACCTGAAAGTCGTTGATCCAAATATATTATTGAACATGAATGCGGCAGTTCGAGCAATGCGACCCTAGCAATGTATGGTGCTACTAAAAATCCTATTGATAGAAGGAGGAAACAGAATTTCGGTCTTCTCACACTTCATTTGCTAGAAAAAAACTGAACTATTTGAATCGACAAAGTAACCAACAGTGCCTAATTTCTAACCCTGTACGTGACTGAAATGCGTAAAAATGTCGTACCAATATAGACATGGATTAAATCGAAAAATTGTTGTTTGAACTAAGCTTAAACTATAATGAAAATTAAAGATATATTATATGATTGTATTCACCAATGGAATTAAGGATGACCGCCCAAAAGGAAACGAAAGTATAAACCTTCATCATTTTTTCAAAGTTGAGGAAAAGCTGAATAATGTTTTAATGAATGATTGGGTAACAGTGTAAGTAAGCAACTAACTCACGAGAGTACTTATATGTCAGGTAGTCGTTATCTCACAAATTGTAGGCGTCAAGATTGTCCTTCTGAGATTACTAGATTTATTTTTACAATTTTTATAATCATTATTCTGATCATTCTTATCTGATTTTCAGAATTGACATACATACAAAATATGCGTACCTATACAATTAGGCTTTGCTGACGACAAATATAAAAAAAGAATAAAAAATATCTGTGTTATTTTGTCGACCAGGGTAGTTAATTAATATGATTATAATTAAATGATTATGAAATTTTGAAATGAGTTTCAATATTTTAAGAATAATTTAATTAACATGAGAGTTGACATGAAAATATATTTACAATTCAGTAATAAAATTATTTGAATTTATGAAGGTAAACAAAAATTTTAAATCAAAGTATCTGAAACCAGAGTCCTTCTTGTTTCTTCACGCTACACTTTTTCATATAATAAATTATTATACTCCATTAGATTATTATTTGTAAGGGGTGAGAAAATAGTGCATGTCCCCAGCTGACTTCACCCTACAAGAGTTTAACACTTGCCCTATGGGAATGGGACGGGATGTAGGAGAAGTGACTTTATTAATATTTTAGTAGGCTGCAAACCACTTTTTGTAGGTCTTTTTGAAAATTTTTAAGGGAACAGGATGTACAGATTTGAATTTTTCAGAATGTTCTAGTTTAAAATCATATTTTCAATCAAATTTGATATAACTTGAACAAAATGAATTTAAAAAAAATGCTATTCAGATGTTCCACATACCCTATAAATTTGACGCGTATTTCCCATGACCAAAAATACGTTCATGTCAATTTTATCCCGACACTTTGACATAAGGTGTATAGAGTTGACCGTCAGCATTTTTTTTTAATTATTAGCCTTAGAACCCGGGTAAAAAATAATTTTTTAGCTTGACAAAAATAACTCGTCAAACAATATATTATTATTCACTCTCTCAAACTGAGCCAGAGTTTTTGTAGGACCCTATGCAAGGGACTGCTGAGTGTAAAATTCAAAACAGAGTCTTTGATTCATATTCTTTGGCTAACTGCGAAGAGAATTGTTGAGGGCTAACTCGGTACACAAGTTAAATTTTACGGGGCTTGTGGAACATCAAAATTAAATTTTGTTTTCGAATAAAAATTCGCAATTATTTTTTTTTATTTCGAACAAGTTTTGGGAGGAAGTCAGAATAAAAATGCAAAGATTTACTTTTCGATGTCATTAGCAGTGACATACATTTTGATCCGACTTCGGATTACAAACAATATTATACTTCATTTCACATTTTTTCAAATTAATGGTACACAGTCTGTAATGAGTCGTGATTTTCAACAACTTGAGTAAAATTATTTGGGAAGATTGGGCGAGTATTCCCTACTTGAACTTCCCTCATTTCAGATTCGGTCATATACTCAACTGCGCCGCTTATCATGTTTATTTTTATTCTCCAATCTCTTCCATCTAGCTTATATGTTCCACGAAGAATCCCGCTATATTCCAATATAGCAAAAACATCACCATTGGATGTTGATAATACAATATATTCTCGGGCTTGCACAAGCTCATAGGTTCTTTTATCTTTTCGCATTCGAATTGGTATATTGGCAGGAAAAATGTATCTTCGAAATTCGAATTGCCTGTTCTGATTTGTGGTGGGAATAAGCCGAACATATCCAAGTTGTCCTAGTGCATATCCAAGTACTTGATCAGAAGGCGGCCTGCCAGGAGGAGACCTGGATCTGACACGAACATGATGTTCCTCAGGAGTAGGAGACCGCTCACGTGATTGTTGTCTGCCAGAGGAAGAAGGAGCAGCATTGCGTTCGCTGTTAGGATTCCCGTCAGACTGTGAACTTAATTCTGCAAGAAAAAAAGAGGAATATTTTTTTTTCTGCATATGTTTAACTATCTTCAACCGAAAAGTGGTTCAACCAAATATATTAAACATAGATGCGGCGGTTCGAGCAGAGTTACTCGAGGAATGTATGGTGCGACTAAAAATTGTATCAACAGAAAGAGGAAAGAGAATTTCGGTCCTCTCATACATTATTTACTTGAAGAATGTGATCTACCTGAATCGACAAAGTAACCAAAAGTTCTCAATTTCTAACCCAATATGTGACTAAAATGCGTACAAATTTTGTACCAATACAGACGCGGATTATATCGAACAATTTTTATTTGAACTAAGCTTAAAATATATTAAAGAATGAAGATATATTATATTATTATATTCACCAATATAATTGTAGATGATCACCCAAAAGAAAACAAGAGCACAAACCATCCCCATTTTTCAAAGTTGAGGAAAAACTGAATGATGTTTCAATGAACAATTGGGTAACAGTGTTACTAAAGAAGTAACTCATTAGAGTACATATATGTCAAGTAGTCGTTATCTCAAAAGTTATGGGCGTCGAAATTGTCTTTCTGAGATTATTAAATTCATTTTCACAATTTTTATAATTTTAATTATGATTACTCTTATCTAATTTTCAAAATTCTAAGGTAGTTCACATACAGAATATGCGAACCTATAGAATTAAGCTGTGTTGATGACAAATAAGGCGCTGGAGGGAAGATGTGATAAGTCCGATGTATTAACATAGGACTTCTCACGTTTTTCCTCTGGGCCGCTCAAATATAAAATAACAATTTTGAATATTGATCTTATTTTTTCAACCAGGGTAATAAATTATTTGAATAATTTAATAATTATTCAATGATTTTCAAATTTCAAAGTGGGTTTTAATATTTCTTAAATTATTGAATCAACATCAGGTATGAAATAAGAATATATTTACAATTCAGTAATAAAATTATTTAAGTTTCTGAATATAAAATAAAATTAAACTAGCTGTGAATTCGATCTCGAGTGTTTTCACTTTGTTTGTATTCATAATTATATGGTGCTCATTTCACGAGCACGTTGCTGCCCGTTAGCAAATGTAATTTGCTTCCTCATAGAGGAAGCATTAGTTATTCCTTTCAATATTAGATAAACCAAAGTCTTCATTTTGATCAATATGAAAATAGAAATTTACAAAAAATACAAAATTACAAAATAATACAAAAAATGTTTTGAATACTGAGCTGGAAATGGGAAGGGAAAGGTTCTGTCGCACCCTATCCCTTTCCCAGCTTAATGATTTCTTTACAAAAATTGTCAGAATTATTGTATTTGAAAATTTATGAGCAAAAAGTCTTTTCTATTCATGCATCAACTTTGAATTATGTCTATGAAAAAAGTTCTTCGGTTTGAAACAGACGATTCAAATATTATAAATGAGCATAACTTCCTTAATCTTCAAGAAAGGGTATTAATATTATAGATCAATCGATTTGCCTCGAATCAAGGAATCTTTTCCGTTCTTGCATCAATTTTAAATTATGTTAGTGAACAAAGTTATACTATAAAAACCCGCGTTTTCAAATAGTATGCATTAAGGTAGCTTCCTTACTCTTCAATAAAATGTATTAATATTATAGGTCAATCGATTCGTCTTGTATCAACACAACTTTACTATTCTTGCATCAACTTCAAATTATGAGAATGAAAAAATTTTACTATAAGAATGGATTTAAAAAATTTATAAAATACCATAACTACCTTACACTTTGATCAAATATGTTGATATTGTAGGTCAATCGATTCGTTTCGAACCAAAGAATCTTTCATATTCTTGCATCAGCTTTGAATTATGTTGAAGAAAAAAGGTTTACTATAAAAAACCGTATTTTCAAATATTATGCATTACCATAGTTCCATTACTCTTCAATAAAATGTATTAATATTATAGGTCAATCGATTCATCTCGAATCAACACATCTTTCCTGTTCTTGCATCAACTTTGAATTATGTTAATGAAAAAAGTTTTACTATAAAAGACCGATTTTTAAAATATTATTAAGTGATAAAAAAAATGCAACAAGTATTTTCAGAAATGCTTCGGTCAGTTTCAAGATATTAGTCGGGAAAATAAGCCCTCCAAATTTCATCAATTCATCTGCAACCGTTTTCAAGTTATCGTGTTCAAAAAAAGTGTGACATCCAGACACACACATCCGGACAATTGCTTAGAATATTGTATTAGACATTTTTAAATTGGGGAAGGTTCAATTAAATGAATTACAATTTTTTGGAAAATGTTACCATTACAAAGCTTCCTCTATGAGGAAGCAAAATATGTAAAAGTATCTAAACATAAAGTCCTTCTTGTTTCCTTCAGGTTATATTCTTAAATATAATATAATATTATATATATTATTTATATTAGTAGGTCTTTTGCGAAATTTTTGAAAGAATAAAAGTAAATAATTAAATGAAAATAAGAAAAGGATGTACAGATTTGAATTCTTTAGAATTTTCTAGCTAATAATCTCATTTTCAACCAAATTCGTTATAATCCAAACAACACAGAAAAAACTAAGTATAAACTTTACCCGGATTTTGGGGTAAAGATTACCTGCAACAAAAATTACCCCATGTGGGAAAACTTTACCTGACGTTTTGGTATTTTTCTGGTTTTACCCACGCTTGTGGGGAATTTTTGACAGTTATAACGATTCGGCAAAACAGCCTTTATGAAGCCGCCCTTATCCGATTTGCCTGTTACACCAACCATCAGCTAACTTCACTTCAGCGACTCAAAGCTAGTGGCTTTCAATTTTCAAGACACTGGTGACAAGTTTCATGAGAACAAAAGACAGTTTCTGCCCATCGAGGGTAATATTTGTGTTTTACCAATACGAACAAGTAAAAATACAAAATTACCTGCAACACTGTTTACCCTAAGTTTTTTCTGTGAAAATAAATGATTTAAAAAAATGATGTTCAGGTGTTTCACAAACCCCATGAAGTTTAACGCGTATTTCCCATGACCAAAAAGACATTTTTGTCAATTTTATTCCGAATATTTAATATTAGGTCTACAGAGTTGACCATCAAAACTTAAACTTATTAATGATCCATATAATCTAGATAAAACATAATTGATTAAGCTGACAAAAATAATTCGTTAAACACTATATTATTATTTACTCTCTTAAACTGAGCCAGCTTTTTTTCGGGGAAGGGGGGGGGGGGGGGGCGATTCTATAAAACGGACTTCCGAGGGTAAAATTTAAAACGAAGTTTCTGACTCGCATTTCTTGGCTAATTGTGAAGAGAAATGTTGAGGTTGAGGGCCACCCAGATAGCAAACGTGCGAGGCACGTTACTCGCATGGCATGCGGGGCACGCGGTGCGTGCTGGGTGCGAGGCATATGGGTCGCACTTGGTGAGGGGCACGTACATGCGAGGCATATGCGACGCACTTTGTGATAGGTGCACGATGTGCGACGCATGTGTGTCGCAGTTTGTGAGGGTCATTATATACATGATATATAAGTAATAAGCACATTTTTTTATAAAAGTAGTATAGTAAACTATTATTATTGTAATTAAATTTTTAAAAATATTGATAATTATTATAATTAAATATTGAATTAATTGATATTGTAAATATGGTTTATTATAGTATAGTTTCAACATACAATATGCATTTTATTCATTTTGAAACTACAATTTTCAACTTAAGTCGACTATACAAATAATTTTCAATTAGCCTTTTGTCAATTTGAATTTGAAATTAAGTAAATAAAAAAATGAAATGTTTGATATAATTTCTACTTTACATATTTATTTATATTTATAACTTCAATTTGTGCTTTCCATTTGAAGTTTAACATTAAATTGAGTTTAAAATGTAATTTTCAATCGTATTGTATTAATTTTTTTATTTGGAAGTAGAAATAAGAGGAGCTATATTTAAAAACTGCGCGCATTAGCTGAATAATATACGGCGCAGACCCCGTCGCGTCGGTCGAACGGTAATCGCCCGACGCGCCGTATCAGCTGTTGTCTGTTTTCGTTCCTTTCGACTTGTGTCGAATCGTGCAATATAATCAGTGGCGTGTGTGTCAGGATATTTTGACAAGTACGGTGTAATAATCTCGTCTGCGGTAAGTAAAATATTTTTCATGTTTACATGCATA
>CAKNXH010048767.1:0-14857 GCA_932178445.1 Andricus quercusramuli
CGACGGTGGTGAAGCAGGTCGAGCAAGAGTGGGGAACGAATGAGGGCGTGGAGTAGATCCGATGGTGCGTTAACCGTTATCCACCCTTTGGTTCTCCACAGCTCACCGAGTCTCATCCCCCTCACCCCAATTCCGCCTCAACCCCACCCCCACATCCCCCTTACCCTGAAAATCCCTAAATTCTAAAGGGTCCGATCCAGCAGCTTTTTTTCCTACCCCGACCTTTCCACTTCTAATAAGGGATGCACGCTTCATGACCCCGACACAATATCATGATCGTTCGATTGACTTTTATGCGATTTCATTCATTAGTCTACCCTTGGGCGATATGCCCCCCCCCCCGCCCGGAATCTTTAGAAATATCGAGACTTCAATAATATTTAACATATCCTAATCACGTTTTATATATAATTGAAAATATTTTTTTGTAAGTTATCTTAATTAAAGTACCTTTAAACTGAAACTCAAACCCTTGAATTTTTGTTTCAGCATTTGTGTTGAGTAATTGAAAAATTGCTGCAGGTGTTTTTCGAAAATTTTTAACACCTTTTCCTCCATGTGAATTTTCTAATTTCATAGTTTTTTATTTTATGATTCTTTTTATTTTGTAATTTTTTTTGTTCAGAATTCATATTTGGTGGTAACAAATTTTATTATTTAGTTGGAAATTGGCACTGATTAGTAACACGGAATTTTTCGTCAAACTAGCCGGTCAAGGTAAAAATGAATTCTTTTGTTGAAAATCAGGTTTTTGGATTGAAAATTCATTTTTTAATTCGAAAATGTAACGATTTCATTTTTGGTTTAAAAATAAAAATTTAACTTTTTTTTTGGAAATTTAACTATTTGGTTCGAAATTCGTCAATTTTGTTAAAAATTCATCTTCTTTGGTTCAAAATTTAACTTATTTGTTTGAAGCTTGTATTTTTCAACTGAAAATTCAACTGTCATGTTGAAAATTTAACAATTTTTTTTAAATCAACTTTTTTGTTCTGATTTATTATTTGGGCTGAATATTCATTTTTTTAAATTGAAAATTTTAATTAAATTAAAAATGTAACTTCATTAAATTGAAAATTAAATTATTGATCTGAAAATTCTTGTATTTTGTGAAAGCTTTGTCTTCTTTGGTAGAAAATTAATCCTCTTGCTTGAAAAATTATCCTTTTATTATAAAAATAATTTCTTTGGTTGGTATATATATATATATATAGTTTGAAAACTCAATTATTTAATTAAAACTTCATATTTTTGTTGAAGATGCATCATATTAGTGTATAATTAATCTGGTTCAAAATTTTAATATTTTACTGAAAATTCATTTTTTTTTGTGACAACTTATTCTCACTAGTGAAAAAAAATTTCTGGCTTGCAAATTCAACAATTTTGTTGAAATATTTTTTCTTTCTTGACTGTAAAATCTTGCTTTCTTGAAGATTCAAAAACTCGGTTGAAAATTACAATATTTAGTTAAAAAATCATTTTTCTTAAAAAGAGGAACTTCTTAAACTAAAAATTCAACTATTCCATATTTGGTTGAGATGCATTTTTTTAAGTTAAAAATCTAACTATTTGGTTGATATAATATTCTTTTTGTTTGGAAAAGTGTAAAAATTCACTTCTTTATTTAAAATTTATTTTTTTTTTGTTAAAAAATTTGTTTCTTTAGTGAAAAACTTTACTATTTTCTTGAAAATTCATTTCTTTTTGTTGAACTTAATTTTTTTTAATGGGAATTTCATTGTTCAATTTTTTGTTCAAAATGTGTCATTTTTGTTGAAAATTCGACTAAATAGTCGAATTTTCAACAATCGTGTATTTTGTTAAAAATTCGTCTTTTTTGGTATACATTAATTCGTCTTGGCTGAAGATTTATTTTTTTTCAACTCAATTTCTTTGGTTAAAAATGTAAGTATTTTATTAAAAATTTTTGGCTTGAAAATTCAACAAGTTTATCCACATTGTTCTTCTTTGTCGACAGAAAAATGATTTTTTCAACTAAAAATTTAATTATGCTATTTTAAGCTCAAAATTTATCGTTTTTACTTGAAACTTTAACTATATGGTTGAAATTTAACTCTTTTTGTTTATAATATCCAAAAATGTACGTCTTTGTTAAACATGGATTTTTACGATTAAAAATTAATTTCTTTGGTAGAAAATTGAACTATTTTCTTGAAAAGTCGCTTTGTTTTGGTTTAAAATGACTGTTGTCACTTAAGATTTATTTTTTTATTTGTAACAGTTCATTGGATATTCTCCATTTTGGGCTGAAAGTTGAACTATTTTTTTAAAAAAATTTAACTTTTTGGTTCAAAATTAAATTTCATTGAAAATTAATTTTTTGGTTGAAAAATTTCATTTTTTAAATTTGAAATCTAGCTATTTCATTTTTGGTTCAAAATGCATTTTTTTTTAAAATTGAACCATTTGGTTGAAAATTCGTGTATCTTCTTAAAAATTTTTTGTTGGTAGAGAATCGATTTCCTTGATTGAAAACTTATACTTTTATTATGGAATTTATTTCCTTGGTTGACAATATAACTATTTTCTTGAAAATTTGTTTTTTCGTTAGAAAATTAATCTTTATAACTGAAAATTCAACTATTTGGTTGAAATTTAATTCTTTTCATTTGGAAAATGAAAAAATTCATTTCTTTTCAGAAATTAATCTTTTCGTTCGGAGATTTATTTCTTTTGTATACAATTAAACTATTTCCTTGTAAATTCGTTTTTTCTAGTTGAAATTTATTTTATAACTGCAAATTTACTAATGCAATTTTTTGTTCAAAATGTATCCCTTTTATTTGAAAAGTTAACTGTTTGGTTGGAAATTCATTTTTTTTTTTTGGTCCAAAATTAAATTTTTTTCACAAAAATTGACCTTTTTCAGTTGAAACTTTATTTATTTTGCTAGAAATTCACCCCTTCTGATTAAAAAATAATTTTCTTGGTTGAGAATACATGTTTTTCATTTTTTTATTTTTTTATTCTCTCTTGCTTCAAATCGTCTAACATGATTTGTGGATGATCCTTGATTGTCCACCTGATGAACCAAATTGAGGGCCCGGATCAAGTAACTGAAGAATCTGAAAAGGGATTGTATATAATGTAAAAAGGGAATCGAGGGTAAGAATAGGTTGAAAATTGCGAGATCTCAGGCACTTAACCTCTCTTTTCGATTTCGCTCTCGAAGAATACGTTTCTTTTATAGTCGCACACGATCACGTGGATCAATGCATACACGATCGCAGACGCTCGAAGCAAAGCTTTGGTGCGGTCTTATCGGCAGTTATCGGACCGTGATGTCACACAATAGGGCAGACAATGCGCGCGACAATACGTCCCTGCTTCCAACCCCCAACCCTCACCCCCTTAATCCACCCCCTCCAACTTAATAAACATAATAGCTGACTGCGCCACCCCGCAGTCACAATGAGATCTACACTGAGAGATATCGAAGATATGACGCTGGTACCCATTACACAACCCATCAAAGTTTTACTTTTGAATTATCAATCTCCACCCCCATTCGATCATCTAAAAAATAGAGATTTTTGTGGATTTGAAATAATTGTTAGTAGGGGTGTAATGATAATACCAATTACTAAAAATTAGTTAAAGTACAAAAAAGAGTTTCCTAGCCTGTTGGGACGTTATCAAGTAGTTCAAACCTCTCACTATACTTTCCCACCCCAACCTCCAACATACACCTTTCCCACCCCACACTTCACCCTTCGCCAGGCATTAAAAAACTTCTTCATTCTCTACTTTCCTCTCTACAGGCTTCCTGAGCTAACACTCCCCTTTCTCTACTTCCCATCCCCAGGCCTCACTTCCCCTCCTCTACCCAACCTCATTTCGAATCATTTCCTATACTTCCCGTCACTACACTCACTGCTCCTACTTCCCTTTCCTAAGTTCTTCTACTCCCCCTCTCCCTCACATTACACCCCTCCCCCCTAATTAAAATAGTCTTCCTCATTTCTCCTACCTCCTTTCCCTTCTTTTTTCTTCTCTTCACCTACTTCCTATTCCTTCATTTCAAATCTCTTTTCCTACTTCCTCACCCTTCATTTCCACAACCCCTTCCTTCAATTGCCTTTACTGTCACCACATTACCTTCTCTCATCTCTATAGCAGGTCTCGGACTCACACCACTATTTACACTTCTTGACACTTTCAGGGATAAGAGTACAAAAGAAGCTCAAAAAAGGGTAGGGCCATTTTTAACAAAGAAAAGGAAAATAAGGGAAAGATTAAAGATGTATTTTGAGGGTTTTGAAGCTTCAGGCAGAAGCCTTTATGGGAAGGGAAGTAGGAGAAGTGAGGAGAAATGAGTGGCGGCCAGCTAACACTCCCCTTTTTCTACTTCCCATCCCCAGACCTCCCTTCCCCTCCTCTACCCAACCTAATTTCGAACCATTTCCTATACTTTCCGTCACTAGAGTCACTGCTCCTACTTCCCTTTCCTAAGTTCTTTTACTCCCCCTCTCTTTTTTGTACCTCAACTCCCCTAATCAGCCCCACTCACCCTCACATTACACCCCACCAACTAATTAAAATAGTCCCCCTCATTTCTCCTACCTCCTTTCCCTTCTTTTTTCTCCTCTTCACCTACTTCCTATTACTTCATTTCAAATCACTTTCCCTACTTCCTCACCCTTCATTTCTCCTACCCCTTCCTTCATTTCTCCTACTCCTTCCTTCATTTGCCTTTACTGTCTCCACATTACCTTCTCTCATCTCTATAGCACGCCTCGGACTCACACCACTTTTTACACTTCTGGAGACTTTCCGGTATAAGAGTACAAAAGGAGCTCAAAAAAGGGTAGGGTAATTTTGAACAAAGAAAAGGAAAATAAGGGAAAGATTGAAGATTTATTTTGAGGGTTTTGAAGCTTCAGGCAGAAACCCTTATAGGAGGGGAAGTAGGAGAAGTGAGGAGCAATGAGTGGCGGCAAAGTAAGGGAAATAAGGTTGTGGAAGTGAGGGGAGGAAAGTTAGGAGAAATGAGTGGTAATATGGAGGAGGACGTTTTTTCGTTGAAAGGTAATTATTTTTAATTGAAAAGTTTACTATTAGTTGAAGGTTCAACTATTTCCTGAAACAAATTTTTTTCAGTTGAAAATTTAATTCATCCAACTAAACATTCCATTTTTGGATGAAAACTGATTGTTTTTTGTTGAAAATACGATTATTTTGTTCAAATTGATTCTTTGTTGGAAATCAATTTTTTTAACCGCAAATTGGACTATTCCAAAATTTGCTCGAATCCACACAAAAATAAATGCATTTTTTTTTTGTTTTGAAAATAATGATATTTAGGTGAGCCTAAAAAATCACTTTCAAATACCAACACCATAAGTCTGTTTTATAAGGTCCCAAAGAAACCCCATAAGTGAAAAAATGGGTTTTGCAAGTTTTTCGCGGTAATTATGACTTTTCATGGGGTTTTTTCAGTGAAAATTATATCTGGCACATGAAAGACCATTTTATACTGATGATTAGATGCTCACATGAATTGTTTAAACAATTTATTATTGTTTTTAGCAATTTTCTGATAGAATGGAATTAGAAAGACGCGGTTTTTTCACGAATATTCCATTTTTTGTCCAATTTTCAATTAGAAGGACGTGATAGTTAACCAATGTTAATGAAAGTAATTGTTTAACTAAGTTATTATTAATGTTAATTGTCTTAGAAAATGCTAAAAAATTCCAGTTTAAAAAAAGCACTTTCAGTCAAATTTTTAATTAAGATAAGTCAAGTAATTGATAAGAGTAAAAAAAAAATTGTTTAAACAATTCATTATAATTATTAATAATATTATATTTGAATAATGCTAGAAAGATGCGGTTTTTTATAAATTTCAGGCTTTTTGTCCAATTTTTGAATGGAGTGAAGTAATAATGAATTCAAGTTAACAAAATGATTGTTTGAACAATTTATTATCATTGTTAATAATATTCTCTTTGCCTAATTGGTAGAATGTTGCGGGTTTTTCCGAAATTTTCAACTGTTTGTCTATTTTTTATTAGGCGTGATTTAATAATTGATTATAATAGATTTGGCAAAAATAATTATTTAAACAAAATATTATTGTTTATGACTATGTTCATCTATATGAATGCCTGAGAGTTGCGGATTTTCGGCGATTTTCACCTTTCTGTCCTTTTTTCACTTAGTGAGGTAATAATTAATTAAAGTTAACTAAAAAGTTGTTTAGACAATTTAATATTGATTTCTGCCTCTTGTGTAGAATAGTGTTTTTCTTTAAATTATTTTTTAAGCATACAATGAATCTTCCAACAAAAAAATTATTTTGCAAGAAAGCACATACATTTTTTTTAATGTTCAACCAAACGTATAAATTTTTTACTAAATTTGTGAATCTTCTAGCAAACACAAAAAAAAAAAAAATTTTTTTAACAAAATACATAAGTTTGTAATTTGTAACCAACTAGATGACTGTTCAATTTGGAAGATTAATTTCCTACCAAAAATACGAATTTTTAAAAAACTGCATTAATTTTTAACCCAACTGTTGAAGTTCTAAAATTAAAAAAAATAATTTTCAACCAAAAATGGAATAGGTAAATTTTAATTTGAAAAAAATTAATTTTTCATTACAAAAAATTATTTTTAATGTAAAAAAGACCAATCTTCTTCTAAAGAGTTTAATTTTCTATCACATAGTTTTTGAAATATAATAATTTAACTATTTTATATTTTTGTTTGAAGATTGAGAACTTTTAGTTGAAAATTCAAATATTTTTCTCTTTGCTGGAAAAATCGACAGCTTGTTTGAAATTTTTTCTCTCTCTTGACTGCAAAATCTTTATAATTTGAAAATTCAACTCAGGTTTAAAAGTAGTTTTTTTTGTTGAATTCAACTGCTTCTGATTAACAATCAATTTTTTTTGTTGAAATATCAACTACTAAATTTTTCGATTAGAATAAATCTTTTTTGGAATAAAAATTGAATTACTGATTTTAAAGTGAACTCTTCTGTTGAAAATTAATAATTTTCAAGATTCTTCATTTTAATTAAAAATTTATGTCTGTGGCTGAAGAGTGAGCTATTTTGTTGAAAATTCGTTTTTCCTTCAACAGAAAATAAATTTTTCAAATTGAAAATGTAATTATTTCAGTTGAATATTGGTTAAGAATTTATCTTTTCAGTTGAACATAACAAAACATTTAACTATTTAATTTTTGGTTGAAAAATTGCCATTTTAACTTAAAATTCAACTATTCCAGTCAATGGTTCATCATTTCAGTTGAGAATTCATAAGCTTGGTTGAATATTAATTTTTCAACTGAAAATTGAAACTGAAAAATAGAATTTTCATTTTGAAAACTCATATTTTTGGTTAAAAATTTAACTATTCAGTCGAAAATTTATGTTTTTCAGTTAAAAATTCAAATATTTCGTTGAAAATTCATGTATTTTGTTGAAAAATCATCTTTTTGTATGGAAACTAATCTTTTCATTTGCAAATTCACCTTTTTGGTTTCAAATTCAACTATTCCAATTGAAGATTCATCATTCTTCTTGAAAATTCATCAGTTTGCTTGAAAATTAATTTTTTCAATTCAAAACTCAACAATTCCATTTTTGGTGGGAAATTGATATTTCTTAGTTCAAAATTCAACTAGTATGATGAAAATTTTTTGTTATTCAAAAATCCTCACTATTACTATTAATTTTTTTGTCTGGAAATTAATCTTGTTCTTTGAAAATTCACCTTTTTGGTTACAAAATCAAGTATTCCAGTTAAATATTCACAAGTAAAAGACCGATCCTTTTATTTGAAAATTCATCATTTTGGCTGAAAATTTGTTTTTTTTTTGTGTGGAAAATTTGTGTGTGCGTGGAAAATTAATTGTTTTTTTAACTGAAGATTCATCTGTTTGGTTGAAAGTTTGTCTCTTTCCGACTTTAACTTTTGTGTTCCTATTTCTCCTTTACTCAATTTTCGAATCACTATTTATTCTTTCAAATTCCCTGATCAATCGAATCGTTGATTTTATAACACAAGAAGTTGTGAAGAATTATTTTCATTGAATCATTGAAATAATCTTTAAATCATATCTTTTTGAAAATTTGAATTATTAATAGCCCTTTAAACTATTCCAGAGAGAATTAAAATATATGTGCACATAATTTCGAAATGAAAATTCAGATACTCATTTCACAGCATCCCAAAATTTAAAAAAATATATAATTGGAATAAAGGTATTTTAAACATTAACAAACTCTTGTTACATGATTTAAAGTCAATAGTCAATTATATAATCTTGAAGTAAATAATCAGTTTATGTTACCTAATGAAAAGCGATTAAAATTCAATCATAATGTAATATAAAATTGTTGAAAAAAATAATCAGATTATAATTAATTAATCTGTTTGTAACATAAGGAATGTTCAACTATAATTTTCATTCAAACATCTCAAACATTGCAATAGTTTGTAAACTACATTGAAAATAAAAACATATTCACATATAATTTTGAAAATTGAATGCAGACACTCGTTTCACAACACCAGTATCATTCCAAAAATAATGTAATTAGTGGTATTTTAAATTTAAATAAACTTTTATTACGTAAATTATCTCCAGTATTCAATTACAAAACCTGAAATTAAATGATCAATTCATGATTCTGAATTTAAAACAATTGAAATTATATCTCTATGTAATTCAATGTTGTGGTTAAAATTAATCAGCTAATAGTGAATTTAACAGTTCACAACATAAAACCCTCAAGCAAACATTTAAAAAAATTATATAATTATGATGAAGGTATTAAAAAAAACGTTGATTATAAAAATTATAGCCAATATTCAATAACATAACCTTGAAGCGAATAATGAATTTATGTTATCTAATTAAAATTAATCAAAATTCAATATTTATGTTTTGCAATATTGTGAAAAAAATTAATCAGCTCATAATCAATTATTCAGTTTAGAGCATGAAAAGTATCAAATAATTATTTTCATTGAAATATTCGAATCATTTTTACTTTATATTGTTATTAAAATTTTAATTATTAATAACCTTAGAAACTAATTGCAGAAAAAATAAGATCATTTGTAAATACAATTTTGAAAATTGAATTCAGATACTCATTTCGCAAATTCAGAAGGAATTGGACATTTACGTAATTGGAATAAGGCTATTTTAAATATAAATGAACTTTTATAATTCAAATTTTAGCCAATATTGAATTAGATAATTTGAAAATAATAAAATAAAAAATAATAAAAAATCAATTCATGTTACCTAATCAAAGGATATTGAATTCCAATCTTAATTTAATTTGATATTGTGAACAAAATTATTCAGCTAATTCTTAATTAATCAATTCACAACATAAAAAGTATGAACAAATTACTTTCATTGAAACTTTTAAATAATTTTCACTTTATATATATTTTTCTTTAAATTTTGACTTTTCTTTTATTAAATTAAATTTATTAATCATCCTTTAATTGATTCCAGAAAATGTGATTTTCAACAGAAACAGTTAATATTTGATTAATGAGTTCATAACATAGAGAGCTTTTGATAATAATTGTCATTGAAATATTATAATAACTTGTATTTATTAATTATCTGACCAATTTAAATTATTAATAACCTTCCAAAATAATACCAGGAGAAATTGAAATATATGCACATATAATTTTGGAAATTGAATTCGGATACTCACTTCACAACATCACAAACATTTAAAAATATATATAATTGTAATGGAGATATTTTAAAAGAAAAATACATTCCTATCATAAAAATAGTAGCCAATATTGAATCACATAACCTTAATGTAAATAATCAATTTATGTGACTTAATTGAAAACAATTCAAATTCAATCTTCATGTAATTTAATTTTTTGAAAAAAATTAATCAACAAATAGTTAATAATAGTTAATTCATCTTTTCATAACATAGAAATCAATCAACAATATGATTTGCATTGAAATATCGAAATAATTCTTATCTCATATTTTCCTAAATATTTCAATTATTTATAATCTTTTCAACTAATTCCATAAAAACTTGAAACACATTTACATATGATTTTGAAGGTTGAATTTAGATAATGATCTCACAACATTCTAAAAATGTTGAAAATTATGAAATTGGAATAGAAGTATTTTAAATATAAATAAACTTTTATCATACAAATCATATCCAATATTCGATTACATAACGATTACTTCTATATACCACAATTTTACACAAGATGGAGGTTACCTTTTATCACATAAAGGATTCGAACTTTTATTCCTGAGAATTTAATTTATTCATAAAATAGAATCAGTTAATGGAAATTTAATTCGTATATAGTGATTTAACAACGTAACAAACACCTTAAAAAAATTAATCAATCAGTTCAGAAAATAAGAAGCATGGGACTATAACTTTCATTAAAAAATTCAATCAATTTTTACTTTATATTTTTCATGCTTTGTAATACATCACTGCGGTAGCGCCACGAACTGAGACTATTTTGTGATTCATCTAATCTAGGCGAGTAGCCGAAATATAACGCGCATACCATGATAAAGAAGAACATCTGCGACTGGATTAGAAATGTAGAAAAATTACTGAAATACATTTTATTTAACGCCGTGTACTGAGAAAGACAGTCGCAACAACCAAAGATATAATATCTTCAATAAAAACTTAGATTGAAAGTAATAGTAAAAATAAATATATCGAAATAATTATCGGCGATCGATAAAATGAGAAATGTACTTTTTTTCTTTTGTTGGTTTTAATTTTAAATATATAGAGGTCACCCGATGACGGCCAACACGAAATCTTTCTCCATAAAATTACGAGTTTTCATCTATAGGATCATTGTACTTGAATGAAATTTTCTTCGTTGTAAAATCAGTTTTTGAATTTACTTGAAACTACCGTTTAAAATAGTAACTAGCAAAACATTTACCAATTCATTAAGTAGTACCATTACTAATTCGTTCAGTAGATACAGTTACTAATTCATTTAGTCAGTTATTCTTACTCTACTAATTCAGATTTACAGGAAATAGACTTCTATAAATAGTTCAGAAAGATCAGCTGTTATCAGAGGATCCTTAACGATGAACTTCTAAAAATAATAAAGAAATCTAAAATTGAGACGGGTGTCGGATCCGAACAATAAGTCACACGTCAAGAGTGACAGAGTGGCCTATTGGTGAAAAGAGAATGAAAGTGGTGGTGTGGGAGGGAAGGAAAAGCAGAGGAGGATGAAGACAATAGGGTGGCAGAGATTCGCGAATCCCGCAGTATTGTCACTCTATTCGCAGGGGTGGCAAGGCCGTGGGCGGTACCAGTGCTGCCACTACCACCGCAACTACCACTGATCATCTCATGCAGCGAGGGTTGTTTTACTACCACCTTCCGGATTCCCTGACAAATCTACTTAAAGGGTTAATTATTTATCAACCCCTAGATGCTACTTGGACAATGTCCATTTAAATTAAATGCAAACTGAAGCTTTCAGAATGTTTATTGTTGGATTAATAAACAAAAACTACATTTTAAAAGACTGCTAAGTGAATTTGAAAAATAAAGGGTCAGCCAGAAATTGTTTAAGGGGCCCAAAAACTGCGGAACGCTATTTTCAAAATTTTTCCCACCCTCAAAAGTCGCCTACCTTTTAAGTGATTTATCAAATGAAAAAATAGATAAGAGTTGATAATTCAACCAAGAAAGGATTTCAATTTCAAGTTAAGAATAGTCGAATTCAATCAAAAAGTTTAATTCTCAACAAAGAATGTACTAGTTGATATTTCAACAAGAACGGATTTTAATTATGAATCAAAAGCAATTAAAAGTTAACCAGAAAAACGAATTTTCAACAAAATTGAAAGTTTTTCTTCCAAAAAGGATACCAGATTTGATACTTTCACGATGATTCATTATAATAAATTAAAATTTAGAATTTAAAATTTAAAGATTTTTCGGGTTTCAATCGTGTGCGAAACTGTGAATGTTGCCGACGTTTCGTGACGTTTTTTAAAAAAGACTTGATTGGCCAATCAAGTTCAAGCAGTCCCCACCATGTGGCATTCTGGCCAATCACAGGCATCGTAGAGAATACATATATAAGAACAACATAACCTGAAACTTCAGTTGCAGGTCAGCCCTGAAGAAATGAACTGCAATGTTCACGAAACGTTGGCAACATTCATAGTTTCGCACACGATTGAAACCCGAAAAATCTTTATATTTTAAATTCTAAATTTTAAATTTAAATTTATTATAATGAATCATCGTGAAAGTATCAAATCTATTATTAAAGAACTCTAAGGGGAGAGTTTCCTTACTAAAACTAACACTTTTAGTAAGCTTAGGTCTTCTCAAGCTAAACTACTAACATCTTTAGGTTTCATAAAACGGTGTAGGGACAATAACATCGTCCCAAAATTCTTACAGTTAAAAAACCATTTGGGAACATCTAAATCCAAATCAATTCTACATAAAACAAGTTTGCTTCTCTTGAAAGAAAGGATACAACATACCAAATTTGACTTGCACACCACCTCCAAAAAACTATTAAAACTTCATCTTTTTCTATCAAACACTCTCAGATTTGACATTTCGTCCACATTGGACCGCATATCATTTGACCAATCCCAACGGATTAAAGATTTTTGCATTGAGAAACAAAAAATGAAATTTGACAAATTACTTCCAGTAAAGCACGCACCATTAACTTATACAGTAAAAAACATCTCTAACCATCATCTCAGCAACGAAATGATTTCAGCCTTATCTAAAGGACATAATTTTGCAGTCGCCCCCTCCAAAATCCCAAAAGAAGAAATCGCCAGTAATTTGGAATCCACAATATACACCCTTCCACCCGAAAAAGCAAATGACATACGACGTAGGACAGCCAACATTTTACGCGAAGCCCAACTTCCTTCCTCAAACTTAACAAAACAAGAAAAAACAGCTATTAAAGAACTCAATCAGAATAAAGACATCATAATATTACCCGCAGACAAAGGCAACACAACAGTAATTATGAATAAAGAAGACTATAACAACAAAATCATGGACCTTCTTACTGACGATACATATAAAAAGCTTAAAAAAGACCCCACAAAAACAATAACCAGAAAAACACAAAGCCTCCTACAAGACTCAAATCTTGACAGCGATACAATATCTAAATTAAAACCTACTAATCCTATCTCTCCAAAACTTTACGGACTTCCAAAAATTCACAAAAACAACATCCCACTCAGACCGATCGTCAGCGCAATGAACTCTCCAACTTACAACCTAGCACGCTTTCTCGCCAAAAAACTAAAGCCTTTCACAGGAAACTCTATCACACACATCAAAAACTCTTTTGACTTCATCAGAAAAATACAACAAATTCACATTCAACCCCAAGACATCCTAGTAAGATTCGACGTAGTATCTCTCTTTACAAAAGTACCAATCTCTGATACAATCGATATTATTAAATCATTTGCAAACTTCCCCTCCAATCTCACACCTTTAATAGAACACTGTCTCACTAATACCTATTTCTCTTTCAATAACCAATTCTACGAACAAACCACAGGAGCAGCAATGGGATCTCCAATCTCACCTGTAATAGCCAACATTTTTATGGAAAATTTAGAAACTAAAATCTTTAACAAATCCAAGCTTAAACCGGAATTCTGGTGCCGTTACGTTGACGACACTTTTGTCATCTGGAGACACGGACTAGACGAACTAAACAAATTTTTCGATTTCATAAATCAAATACACCCTAATATCAAGTTCACTATGGAAATAGAACAAAACGGAAAATTACCTTTCTTGGACGTACTAGTTTATAAAAGATCTGATAACACATTAGGACATGAAGTTTACAGAAAACCCACGCATACAAACAGATACCTGCATGCCTCCTCCCACCACCACCCATCTCAAAAGCAATCGGTCATCAATTCCCTTGTATACAGAGTTGTCTCCATAACAGATAAAGATAACTTAAAAAAAGGAATTACAAAGTGTTAAACAAATCCTAATACAACACGATTACACAAACAAACAAATTCATAAAGCAATAAGAAAATACACTCAAGAAAATAAGTCAACACAACCTACTAAAAAAAGAGAGAGAAAAACAACCACCATCCTACCCTACATTCAAGGTATCACGGAACAAATAGGAAGAATTCTCAACAAGCACAACATCCAAACTATATTTAAACCACCTGCAAAAATAGGACAACTTCTAAACAACCCTAAAGATAAAAAGGAACCTTTCAGTGATCCGGGAGTATATCAAATCCCTTGTTCTTGTGGTAAAGTCTATATTGGAGAAACCGGGAGGGCGGTAAGTCAACGTGTAAAGGAACTTGAGAGTAAAGTTAGGCTAAAACATTTCACACAATCAGCAGTAGCTGAGCATCATATCGAAACAGGACATAGTATTTTATTTGACAAAACAAACGTCATTGCCAAAACGTACAATAAATTTCCAAGAAAACATAGAGAAGCAATCGAAATCTTGAAACACCCTAATAACATCAATAGGGACAATGGATATAATACCAATCCGATTTGGCTTTCCGTCCTCCCGGGTTTTTTAAAAAAGACTTGATTGGCCAATCAAGTTCAAGCAGTCCCCACCATGGGGCACTCTGGCCAATCACAGGCATCGTAGAGAATACATATATAAGAACAACATAACCTGAAACTACAGTTTCAGGTCAGCCCTGAAGAAGTGAACTGCAATGTTCACGAAACGTCGGCAACATTCATAGTTTCGCACACGATTGAAACCCGAAAAATCTTTAAATTTTAAATTCTAAATTTTAA
>CAKNXH010048770.1:1157-28722 GCA_932178445.1 Andricus quercusramuli
AGTTAACAAAATATTTGTTTAAACAATTTATTATACTTGTTAATAATATTATAATTGAATAATGCTAGAAAGATTATGTTTTTTTTTAATTTCTGGCTTTTTGTTTAATTTTCATTTAGTGAAATAATAATGAATTTAAGTTAACAAAATATTTGTTTAAACAATTTATTATACTTCTTAATAATATTATAATTGAATAATGCTAGAAAGATTGTTTTTTTTAATTTCTGGTTTTTTCTTTAATTTTCATTTTAAGTAGAGTAACAATAAATTACATTTAACAAAATAATTGTTTAAACAATTTATCATCATTGTTGATAATATTCTCTTCGCTTAATCGGTAGAATGTTGCGGTTTTTTCTGAAATTTTCAACTGTTTGTTTAGTTCTTATTACGCGTGACTTGATAATTAATTAGATTTAGCAAAAATAATTGTTTAAACAAATTATTATTGCTTATGACTATCTTCATCCATATCGATTGCGCCTGATGGTTGCGGTTTTTGGCAATTTTTACCTTTCTGTCCTTTTTTCACTTAGTGAGGTAATAATTAATTAAAGTTACAGAAAAGTTGTTTATATCAATTTCATATTGTTTATAACTATCTTTTCTTAGATAAGTGCTAGAAAGTGGCGGTTTTTTCTGAAACCTTTCACTTTGCATCGCCTTTTTATTTATGAACAAGTAATAATTCAACCACAACAAAAATGAGTTTTCGAAATGTATTGTTGTTTTAAGCAAATTATTTTTGCTCTTTTCCAAATGCTTAGTAGAATTAATTTAAAGAAAAAATGCTATTTTACACAAGAGGCAAAAACAAACAATTTTAAATATCTGTTTCATTTCAGAAAAATATATATTCACGAAAAGGAAAGAGATTGTTTAAAATATAGTTTTCTCTCATTTTTATTTATTAATTGTTAGTAATTAAGCAGGCGAAACAAAGTGAAAGATTTTAGAAAAAGCCGCCACTATAAATAATATTAAATTGTTTTAACAACTTTTTTGTTACCTTTATTTAATTATTACCTCACTAAGTGAAAAAAGGACAGAGAGGTAAAAATTGCCCAAAAACCGCAACTATCAGGCGCAATCGATATAGATGAACATAGTCATAAACAATAATAATTTGTTTCAACAATTATTTTTGCTGAATGTGATTAATTATTAAGTCACGCCTAATAAAAAATAAACAAACAGTTGCAAATTTCATAAAAAAGCACAACATTCTACCAATTAAGCAAATAGAATATTATTGACAATGATAATAAATTGTTCAAACAATTATTTTGTTAACTTCAATTCATTATCACTTCGGTCCAAATGAAAATTGGACAAGAAGCCAGAAATTAAAAAAAATCCGCATCATTCTAGCATTATTCAAATATAATATTATTACAAATTATGATACATTGTTTAAACAATCACTATTATTAACATTGATTAACCATCACTTCCCTCTAATTGAAAATTGGACAACAAATGGAAAATTTGTGAAAAAACCGCGTCTTTCTAACTCCATTCTGTGAGAAAATTGCTAAAAACAATAATAAATTGTTTAAACAATTCATGAAAATATCTAATTTTCAGTAAAAATGAATATTTTATGTCTTAGAAACATTTCGCATTAAAAAGACCGCAAAAAATCATAATTAGCGCCAAAAACTCGCAAAACCCATTTTTCACTTATGGGGTTTCTTTGGGACCCTATAAAACATACTTATAGTGTTGGTTTTTGGAAAGTGATATTTTATTCGTATTCTATGGCTAATTGCGAAGAGAAATGTTGAGTTTCAACTCGATTGAGATAACATTGAGGATTCTGAATAAGATTTGCAAAAACGTCTTTTTTTTTATTATGTTAAACTTCATGGGGCTTGCGCCAGTTACATTTTTTACCCGAAAATGTACATTTTAACCAAGAAAGTTCATTTACAACCAAGAAAAAACGATTTTTCATCAAAATAGTTAAATTTTCAACCAGAGATAAATTGTCAACTATGAAACCAAGGTTAATGTGTTATTGGGTTGACATTTTATCCAAACAGAAGATTTAATTTTCAACCAAAAATAGTTAAATTCATCCAAAAAAAATAGGAATATTTAACAAAATAGTTGAATTTTCAACAAAAAAGCTCATTTTTAACGAAATAGTTAAACTTTATTCCAAATATTTGAATTTTCATGACGAAAAAAAAATTTTCTAGAAAACAGTTACATATTCAACCCTAAAATAGGAATTTGCAATCAAAAATTTATTTTTAACAAAATATTTAAAGTTTGAACGAAATAGTTGAATTTTCATCTAAATAATTAAAATTTCTATAAAATGGTAGAATTTAAAAAAAAGACGAATTTTCTGCAAAAGCAGTTTCAACACGAAAATGTAAATTTTCAATAAAAAAGTGTCGTTTGAACCAACAAAGAAACTAATTTTTATTAAAATAGTTACATTTCCTACCAGAAATATGAATTTTCAACGAAAAGGAAGAATTTTCAATCAAGAAAGAATTTTCAAGCCCAAAGAAGAGCAAGTTTCTATAGTTGAATTCATCCAAAAATTCTAATTTTCAGCAAAATACTTGAATTTTCAACAAAAAAGTTAAATTTCCACCAAATAGTTGAATTTTCAAGATGAAAAGACAAATTTTCTGGAAAACAGGTATATATTAATTGTATTATTGAAAACACGTTTTTATTGTTTTGTCAATAATTTTTTCCATAGAAATTGAACTGCATTATTGATTGAAAATTTATTTTTCTGTTTGAAAATTGAACCTATTCTCGCGATGATTAGTATTTTTGGTTACATATTAATTTTTATAACAGAAAACAGAACTTTTTGATTTTCCAGTAAAAATTCCTTAAGAATTTGTGTTGTAAGTTCATGTGTTTGTTAAAAATTTGTCTTTTTGGTGTAAAATGAAATGTCTTGGTTGAACACTCAACTTCTTGGTTGACGGTTCAGGTGCATTGTTGTAAATTCACTTTATTTTTTAAAAATGAACCTTCATCAATTTATTTGAAAAGTATTACATTTACTTGAAAATTGAAGTCTTTCTTTGAAGTTCCTTTTTTTAAAGTGAAAAATAATTTTCTTTCACTGAAATTTAACTCTCTCATTTTTGGTCCAAAAATTTATCTTTTTACTTTGAAAATGTACATCATTGTCTAATAATACATGAACTTTGTGAAAAATTAGTCTTCTTTGTAGAAAAATTAACGTCTTGGTTGACAATTCAAGTACTTGATTGAAATTTGATCTATACATGGTTTAAAATTTCATTTCATTGGTTGAGGACGTAAATATTTTGTTGAAAACTCTTTTTTTTTATGTTCAAAAATAATTTTATGAAGTAACAATTTGAGTTTGAGCATTTCATCTTTTATTAAAAATTGAACTATTTACGTTTTCATTGAGAATTTTCCGTACATATTCGGGTTGAAAACTAAGCTGTTCGAATGAGAGTTTAACTCAATTGTTAAAAGTTCATATCATTTGTGGAAAATTTTACTATATTGTTGAAAAAACTTGTAAAAATACAACGTTTCACAGATTGCTACTCAAGAAATATGTATCCACGCCATCATTTGTGATCCTCCAAATTGAAGAATGAATTAATAAATTTGTTAAAAATATAATTCCAAGAATTCTGAAGTGAAAACATTACAAATTGAACAATCAAAAAATTTTCAAACCAGAGACTTGTTTCATTAGACGTCAGATAATTTATATTTTACACCTTTTTGAAATAATAATTCTTCTATTATTACTTATACATTAAATTAAAAAACTCTTTTTCACGAATTAACAATTTAAAAAGAAAAAAATTACAATTGTGGAGTTGAAAATTGAAATGTAGGTTGCAGCACTCTGAAATGTTCAGTTGACGATTCAATTCAATTATATTTCAAACAATTCAGCTAGGAATTGTTCACTTTTTAAAATCTGCTTTATATTTGCTCCTTCTCAATAAACAGTCCAATGTTGTCGAGTATTAAAAACAAGATGCTTTTTTATTGACAAATAATTTATAATTAGATGAAGATTGAAATAGGTTATACAGTTGCATTTAGATGTTTCAAATTATTTACTACTTAGCCAAGTAAAACTCTTCCACTACCCGAAAATTAAATTTCAGCATTTTCCCTCCAGCCATAACCGGTTTAACCAGGCAGCGGAGGAGTCAGGGGGGACCGAGTGACGTCAAGCTATTGTCAAACTTCCCTCTCCGCTCAGTTCAACTGAGGAGTGCACATCTGTCGAAGGCGTATCGAAAACCCGATCCGATCCCGAGTCGATATATCGACTTCCCGAGCTAAAGTCGAGTCGAGCTAAAACCGACTCGATCTACACCCGATACTGGAGGGTAGGATCGAGTCGGAATCGTGTCGGGATCGGGAAATATCGCTCGACGGCATCACTAATAGCAAGTGTGTTTGTAACAAAAAGGAAATTCTGCTACTTTCACAAAATGGCCTCCTTTCAGCTAATTTGACTGTACACGATGTGTACGCATTTGTACGTGATTTTCGTTTTCTTTTCAAATGTTTATGAAAATTTCATGAAATCTTTGAAATATTTGTGAAATCTTTCGTATGCGTTTGAAATAATTTAAATATGGGAAATCGTGTGATATCTTTGCAATGTTTTGAAATCTTCGAAATGTGGTGGACTGTAAGCTTTTTGACATCTTTGGAACAGGATTTATTGTAAATGTTTAGTAAATTGTCTCTTAGCTCAGTGGCGGGTACTCTGGACGGATACAAGAGGGATCGCTGTTTCAAGTCTCGACGCATGCACTTTTTACTAATTTTTTTTTCTGATTGACCTCGACCACGCATTCATACGAATTCACACTCATTCAATTCGTGCTGTCTCAATTCATCAAAATGCGTCTCAATGCGTTCGAACGAATCAGGAAACGGGATTCACGCGCATTACAAAAAATGTTAATTCCCCCAATCCGTATCAATTCTTTCTTTTTTGCTGGGATATAGTGTGAAGTATTATATATAATATTAATTTGTTTTATAACAAAATGTATACAATAAATGAATATTATACATATAATACTTCACACTATGTATAAACTATACATCATTTTTCTGCCTGGGAACTCTAACCTAAGAGCACTGCACTATTTTGCACTGCAAAATGGAGTGAATGAGTGCGAGTTGAAGTCAAAAAATGAATAAAATTTTGGTTTTGTGTAAAAATCTTACAAAGATTTAAAACTATTTTGAAAATGTTTAAACATTCTGAAAGACTTGAATAAATTCGCGAAGATTTGAAAAAGGGTACAGTGTAGCAGATTTCAAACATTTTTCAACATCTCGTTGGTTTGAAACTATTTACAAAGGTTTCAAAACATTTTAGAAGATTTCAAACCATTTTACTGAGATCTCCAATAATTCTATGATTTTAAGGAATCAAAAATATTACAGCGAGATTTAACAAAAATTTCACAAATATTTCACAAGATTTGACACAGATTTCAAATAAATTTTCGATTTAAGAATTTTTCGGCCGACAAATACCCGCATGATACATTTGTTTCTAAGATCATACGATCAATAAAAAAATTATTAATTTTGCTGAAATTATCATACACCCAGATAGCACAAGAGTTTGCGGCAAGCTTGCCTAAACCTTGCGACGCAAGGTTCGGAAGCTTGCATCGCAAAGTTCAGGCAATCTTCCAACAAATAAGAAAATGTCCGCCATGCGGCAATATTGCGAAGCAAGATTGAGGGAATATTGCCTGGGAAAGTTGCTGAAAGCTTGCTAAACAATATTGAGGGAATATTTTGTGGCAATGTGCGTCGAATATTGCCTGGGAAAGTTGCTGAAAGCTTGATGAACAATATTGAGGGAATATTTTCTGGGAATGTGCCTCGAAGATTGCGCATCATTATTCAAGGAATATTTCCTAAAAATGTTCCTGGAAGGTTTTGCAAAATTTTTCCTTATCTCTGTGCAGTAAATTGAAAGGTAAGTGAGAACAAATTGATTAAATTTCGATATAACATTTATTATTATTGAGCAATCAACAGGATTATGTGTATTGTCACCGTTCTTATAGAAGTTATATAAAAACACGCAATAATTATAAGTAATAATAGCAGTTTGGTTATTAATATGTCGAAAAAATCCTTTACATTAGAAGCATTCAGTAAGAGCGGAAAATTGAATGTTTTAAATATCAAAAGGTATACACTGAAAGTGGTGATCTCTTCTAACTTAAATTTTAAACAATATAATTGAGATTCTGATTAATTGAGATGAATTTTTAAAAAGGGCGAGATGGCATTGCGCTCGAGCCAAAAGAATCTATGCCCGCTTATTTGATCCATAGCCTCAATTGTGATGAGCTTCATTTATGAAATATTTTAGGCACAATATTGCATGAAAGTTGTCAATTTAAAATTGTTCATTCTTAAAGGCTGTAAAATAAAATAATTAGTTATAACCGTTATTTTGTGAACCTCGAGATACTAAATTATTTGCATCTACAGGAAATGGAATGAGTTGTTTTCTTGAAAGTGCGTAAAGTTATTTGAGAAAAAGTTGATCAGAGTAAAAAAATTGACTTGCTGGCGAGCTTCGAATAAGCGTTACAAAAGTGAATTTAAAAATTCCTAACGTTTCAAAATTGAAGATTTATACATAATAGAGACTTGGCAGTTCTATTTTTAAAATTGTAGCCGTCAACATTGAACGATTTTAAATTGACATTACTTTTTCCATATAAAATTCGGACTCGAAGGTCGGTTATTTAACAACAAAGCTGACTTTTGGTTCCATCCGACTGAACTTTGCTTGTTTAAAATATATATGCCATGTTACAGTCTTAGTTATTTTTTTGTCTACATGATCTTATGTAGATATTTCAATATTGATAAAACATCATGCACACAAAAAAAGAACTAACATCAAATATAATTTCTGTTATAATCTTGTATCACAGTATCACACAAATGATAAAGAAAATATAAAAGTTCCTAAGATTAATAATTGTTAAGTAAACAAAATGGAATGTCTTAGAAAATAAATGCGGTTCTCTTGATGACAGAGATAGACAACAAACTCTTGCCATGGTTTCTGAACAACGAATCTGACTTTCGGTTACATTCAACTGAACATTCTTTTATGAAATTTATTCTTGATGTTACAGTGCTGACCAGATTTTTATAAGCAACTATATTTGATTTTGGTTTGTTTGTCCACATGATCTTATATCAATATTTATATATTCATTTTATTCTTGATTTGTGAAAAAATTCCAAAATACAAAATGCCAGATGAGGCAGAGAGGAACTTTTTAACAAGTTAAGAATAACATCTATATTTAATAATGATATAAGACCATATGAACAAAAAAGAACTGGAATGAAATATAATTTTTTCTATAAACTCGTGTCTCACAAATGATAAAGCAAACATGAGAATCCTAAGAGGCTCCGGATCGAATAAGAGGACATGACATTTTTTGACTGACAAGGCAAAAATAAGAATTTTGCAAGTATTTTTTTGGTGGAATTCAAAAAAGCATGTACCTCACGATAAGTGAATTTCTCTGAATTGAAGTTATAAACGAATTTTTTTAAAGGATGAGATAGCATTGCGCTCGAGCCAAAAGAATCTATACCCACTTATTCGATCCATGGCCTCAATTGTGATTGGCTTAACTTTTAAAATATTTTACTTCTAAACATTTTTCAGTTCAGAATATTGCATCAAAGTTGTAAGTTTAAAATTGTTCATTCTCGAAGGCAGCAAAATAAAATCATTAATTTTAACCGTTATTTTTTAAACCTTGAGATACTAAATTATTTGCATCGTCAGGAAATGGGTCAAATTGGGTTCTTTAAAGTCAGTAGAGTTATTTAAGAAAAAGTTGATCAGAGTAAAAAAAATTGACTTGCTGGCGAGCTTCAAATAAGCGGTACAAAAGTAAATTCAAAAATTCCTAACGTTTCGAAATTGAAGATTTATACATAAATGAGGCTTGTCAGTTATATTTTTAAAATGAAAGCCGTCAAAATTGAACAATTTTAAATTGCTTTTACTTTTTTCGTATCAAATTCTGACTCGAAGCTCAGTTACTTAACAACGATGCTGACTTTCAGGTACATTCTACTGAACTCTCTTTTATAAAATATAATTATATTTCATATTATAGTCTTACGTTTTAGGTTGAATTTAGTTTAAATTAAATTGAAGAACATGAGATTTCACTTTGCAAATGGACTGTAGAATGCCGATGATTGACCTGAAGTAACCAGTGTGGAATACTGGCAATTCTAGGTCTATATATTCAAAATGTCCTATGCATTAATTCAGTGATTTACCGCACGTTTGACAGCTACTCGAGTTTGAAGACGTACCCCAGAAAATATTTTAAATAATAAAAAGTTCCACAAAATGTTAGCAAATTACCGTTCCGTCTTGGAAAAAGAAACAGAAATTTCACAGATTTCGTGGGCATTTCACAAGGAAAATATAAAATTCCTCTCTGTATAATTGGACATAAAATAACAGTCATTGTTAATGACTTACAAAATTCTTATTTTTGGCTTGTCAGTCAAAAAATGTCATGTTCTCGTATTCGATCCGGAGCCTCTTAGGATTCTCATGTTTGCTTTATCATTTGTGAGACAAGAGTTTATAGAAGAAATTATATTTCATTCCAGTTCTTTTTTGTTCATATGGTCTTATATCATTATTAAATATAGATGTTATTCTTAATTTGTTAAAAAGTTCCTCTCTGCCCCATCTGGCATTTTGTATTTTGGAATTTTTTCACAAATCAAGAATAAAATGAATATATAAATATTGATAGAAGACCATGTGGACAAGAAAACCAAAATCAAATATAGTTGCTTATAAAAATCTGGTCAGCACTGTAACATCAAGAATAAATTTTATAAAAGAATGTTCAGTTGAATGTAACCGAAAGTCAGATTCGTTGTTCAGAAACCATGGCAAGAGTTTGTTGTCTATCTCTGTCATCAAGAGAACCGCATTTATTTTCTAAGACATTCCATTTTGTTTACTTAGAAATTATTAATCTTAGGAATTTTTATATTTTCTTTATCATTTGTGTGATACTGTGATACAAGATTATAACAGAAATTATATTTGATGTTAGTTCTTTTTTTGTGTGCATGATGTTATATCAGTATTGAAATATCTACATAAGATCATGTAGACAAAAAAAGAACTAAGACTGTAACATGGCATATATATTTTAAACAAGCAAAGTTCAGTCGGATGGAACCAAAAGTCAGCTTTGTTGTTAAATAACCGACCTTCGAGTCCGAATTTCATATGGAAAAAGTAATGTCAATTTAAAATCGTTCATTTTTGACGGCTTCAATTTTAAAAATAGAACTGCCAAGTCTCTATTATGTATAAATCTTCAATTTTGGAACGTTAGGAATTTTTTAATTTACTTTTGTATCGCTTATTTGAAGCTCGCCAGCAAGCCAATTTTTTTACTCTGATCAACTTTTTCTTAAATAACTTTACTCACTTTCAAGAAAACAATTTATTCCATTTCCTGTCGACGCAAATAATTTAGTATCTGGAGGTTAACAAAATAACGATTAGAACTAATAATTTTATTTTACTGCCTTTAAGAATGAACAATTTTAAATTGACAACTTTCATGCAATATTGTGTCTAAAATATTTAATAAATGAAGCTCATCACCATTGAGGTTATGGCTGAAATAAGCGGGCATAGATTCTTTTGGCTCGAGCGCAATACCATCTCGCCCTTTTTAAAAATTCATCTCAATTAATTAGAGTCTCAATTATATTGTTTAAAATTTAAGTTAGAACAGATCACCAGTTTCAGTGTATACCTTTTGATATTTAAAACATTCAATTTTCCGCTCTTACTGAATGCTTCAAATATGAAGGATTTTTTCGACATATTAATAACCACACTGCTATTATTACTTATACTTATTACGTGTTTTTATATAACTTCTATAAGAACGGTGACAATATACGTGACACATGTATAAAAAATGGGTTAACACATAATCCTGTTGTTTGCTCAATAATAATAAATGTTATATCGAAATTTAATCAATTTGTTCTCACTTACCTTTTAATTTACTACATAGAGATAAGGAAAAATTTTGCGAAACCTTCCAGGGACATTTTTAGGAAATATTCCCTGAATAATGATGCACAATCTTCGAGGCACATTCCCAGAAAATATTCCCTCAATATTGTTCATCAACCTTTCAGCAACTTTCCCAGGCAATATTCCCTCAATCTTGCTTCGCAATATTGCCGCATGGCGGACATTTTCTTATTTGCTGGAAGATTGCCTGAACCTTGCGATGCAAGCTTCCGAACCTTGCGTCGCAAGGTTTAGGCAAGTTTGTCGCAAACTCTTGTGCTATCACTGCAGTTCATAATTAAAAAATCTCACGAACAAATTTCTCAATCGTTATATTGTTTTCATCAAAATTTCTTGCAATATAACTTTAAAAAACGTAAAATTATGGATAATCGTAGAAAACATTCTTTTAACAAATAATTTTTGGTTTGTTTATTATATAATATTGGAACATTTTCGAGGTATCCCTGGCGGACCGGCCGAACGCAAACATTACGCTACAGCGTAACGGTAAAGTAATGCTAAAGTAATGGTAAAGTAATATGGCATTATAATTAATAAAGGAAACAAAATTAATATGTAAACTGTTGCAATTATAATGAAACGTTGAAATTTACGTTCAACGGTCATGCCGCAATTGCAACAAGTTGCTTTTGCAGCATTAAAAAATAAAAAAACATAGTGACCGTCATTGCAGTCGGGCCCCTGCATACTGGCAACCCGCTAACGTGGCTTTAGGTGGGTTGCCAGTCTGCAGGGACCCGACTTGAATGACAGCCACTTTGTTTTTTTATTTTTTAACGCTGAGAAAGCAACTTGTTGCAATTACGGCATGACCATTTAATGTAAATGTTAACGTTTTATTATAATTGCAACAATTTACATATTAATTTTGTTTCCTTTATTAATTATAATGCCATATTACTTTAGCATTACTTTACCATTACTTTACCGTTACGCTGTAGCGTAATGTTTGCGTTCGGCCGGTCCGCCAGGGATGTTACACTATAATGGAAAAAGTGGTTTTTGCAAACTTCATTCAGAATCATGACTGATGTGTAATTTAAGTTGAAACTCAACAATTCTGTTTACAATTACCCATGCAATCCGGATAAAAAAGGGCTCTGGAAATCGAGTGTAAATCGTAGAAATTGTATTCAGGCCAAACTGCGGAGCCATATTCTCTGATTTTTTGTATAAATAATCTAAAGGGTATAAAGACTCACGGTACAGAGCGCTTTTTTCGAACAAAATCTATTTTTCATGTAAAAAGTAAAAGAAATAAATTTTCCTTGACTTCATTCAGGGGCGAATTCACCGCATAGTCGTATACGAATAAGAGAGGCCCCTACCCAAATGAGTGGGCGAATTTCTGAAAGGTTGAGTGGGTGTAGGTGGTTTGGAGTGGATAATATCACGAAATGCAGACTTTAAGTAAAATGAAACTGTAAACAAATAATATCTTATAATTAATTCGCCCCCGAATTCATGCATGCAATATTCAAGCCGAATCAGTGTAAGTGTACAATTTTCGGCAACTTACTCCGAAAATAGTACCTTGTATATTCAATAACAATAGACTAGCTCTCTATATAAAAAAAAGAAGATTATACAAACATGCAAGATATAAAGGTACAAAGTGTAAGTTATTTTTGTGACCATTGCATATCTATTTTTTATTTTTGTGACATACATATCTCGATTGCCATCGATAGCCAAGGGCGTCCTTTCGTCACATATTGTGACAGACCCATATTTGAGACATCGTAGTGACAAAAGTAACAATAATTTAAAACTTTATCCTTATCAAATTGCTTCATTTATTGTCCAATTAAAGATTCTAATAGTTTGTTGCCGAAAAAAAAATTTGCCAGCCAAAACAGAGGTGACGCCCCTATTCTGCAATTGCACTGAAACTATTTGTAATTTTCAGATATCGTTTCTGAAGTTTATTAAAAATGTAGTAAATTTACTGTAAAAGTTACTAAATTAAATTTTTAACAACCTAATTTCGTAAATTTCAGTAACTTTAGCACCTTAAATGTGGCACACTTCACACACAGTACACTTCACACACATAGACACCAAACGCGCACGACTGTCGCAGCACAACAAATAAAAATTGTTTTTGCAAATGGCAGACGCGATTGCCAATACTGATATACGACCCGCGAGGCTTCCTCTTGCTGAGGAGTCAGAACGAGGACAGGCCGCACAAGCATCTTCTTCTGCGACTTCTTCGTTCTTGAGGACGTGGATGGTGCAGAGACTGAACGGCGCTTGTGCTGTGGATCTCACCCCTTAAACTTTAAAGTTTAAAGCCTGCTCCTTGATTGGTGCTCATGCAATCAACGCCCATCGAGGGCCTTGTTCGAGTATTAGATCATGCCTATACTCATGTCAGTCGGCAAGAGGAAGCCTCGCGGGTCGTATATCAATATTGGCAATCGCGTCTGCCATTTGCAAAAACAATTTTTATTTATTGTGCTGCGACAGTCGTGCGCGTTTGGTGTCTATGTGTGTGAAGTGTACTGTGTGTGAAGTGTACCACATTTGAGGTGCTAAAGTTACTGAAATTGACGAAATCAGGTTGCTAAAAATTAAATTCAGTAACTTTCACAGTAAATTTACTACATTTTTAATAAACTTCAGAAACGATATCTGAAAATTACAAATAGTTTCTTAAAATTTGTAAACGGTAACAGAAATATATAAATTAATTCGCCATCGCGTTCGTTGGAGACAAGACATGGTGCTTCAGTATGGTAATCGGCGGCTGTAAAGTACAAAATGAAGTGGAATAATTCCACATTAAAAAGGATTAGATCCAGGTTTCAATTGGATGGTGAGTCCGCTATTTACGTCAAATGACACTCTCCTAGCTAGATAGGTTAAGTCTGTAATTTTTAATCTTTCTATATCTCATTGCTCTGATTTATTGATTTACAACGTAAATTTTTGTGTTTTTTTCTTGCAAATTATCTATTTTCTATCTTGTCAAATTTTTTCCTAGTGTATTTGCATGAGCCCTGTCGATTAAACAGCACTGAAACGGCACTCAAACGGCACTGCCCTGTGCTGTTTCAGTGCTGCTCGTTTAAAGCTACTCAGATTTCAGTTTTAAATGCCTGCAGAAGTTCCCTTTATACCTGCGAATAGGCTACCAAGTAGACCAGCTGAAAGGGATCAAAAATTTAAAAGTAAAATTTGTAAAATTTTGTAATTACCTCTGCGAAAGTTAGAAATTCAGAATCTACAAGTTTAGATAATTTCAGATATCTAACGTTTTTTGTTTGAAAAGTTTAAAATTGGAATAAATATAATGTATCTCGTAAATGAAATGAGATACGCCAAAACAGACAACATTTTCGAATTCAACTTCAGAATAGTAAATTAGTATATAATTTATAAGCATGTAATATATATCATGAGAAAATTCATAAATTAAAAGAAGTGTTGATAATTTGAAGAAAATTTTAAAAAGGGATTCGGGTTGGCGGCGGCCAACTACTGTAAACCACTCTGCCTGTCCGGTACGTGACGAATACAATAGAACCATTATATGACATTATATGAAACCGCACTGGCAGCCCAGTGCCGTTCGCCAGTGCCGTTTCAGTGCTGTTTGATCGGCAGGGAGTACACAGAAAAAACTTAGGGTAAATGGTGTTGCAGGTAACTTCGTATTTTTACCTGTTCGTATTGATAAAACACAAATATTACCCTCGATTGGCAGAAACTGTCTTTTGTTCTCATAAAAGTTGTCACCACCGTGTTGAAAATTGGAAGCCACTAGCTTTGATGGCTGAAGTGAAGTTAGCTTATGGTTGGTGTAACAGGTAAATCAGATAAGTGCGACTTATCGCGGGGGGGGGGCCCCCTCTTCGGTCGCGGAGTTTTCATCAGCCTGAATTCTAAATTTTCAAAGTTACGTATAAGGGCCCGCCAATACGAACCCTGGGACTACAAAATTAGAATACGGAAAAAAATGCGATGAGCAATTCTTTAGTGTACTTTTGGTGTGTAATGTTCTTGATTGTATGACTCTGTGTATTTATAACTTAATATTCCTTATTCTAGGATAAAATGTTTTACTATTTTTCCAAAGTAGCAAAAAATATTGTCGGAACAGAAAGTTCCTTATTGACACAAAAATTTACCGGACCAGAAACTTTAAATACGGCAAAATTTGCCGGAGCTCAATACTCGACCTTTTTTATATTAATATGGCATATTCGTTTTCGTTTTTTTTTATTGTACTTAATAATAACTTCCTGTGTGTTGTTGATTGTTCCTCCCTGTTGGTAGAAAATTAATCTTCTTGGCTGAAAATTCATGTTTTTCCTTGAAAATTCAACAGTTTGTTTAAGTTTAGTGTTCTCTGTTGACTGAGAAGTATTTTTTAATTTAAAACTCAACTATTCATGAAAACTTGTCTTTTTTGGTTAATATTTCAATTACATTACATTGCTCATTGCAAATGCATCTTTTTCAGTTGAAAATTCAACTTCTTGGTTAAAAGTATAAATCTTTTGTTGAAAATTAATTTTTTTGTTCGTTGAACATTCAGCATTTTAATTGAAAATCAATTTTTCCAACTGAAAATTTAACTATTCCAGTTCAGAAGCTTCCTGGAACATTTTCGAATTTTAATTTTTAAACACTATATCTAGATGTAGAATTTAATTGTGTATCTTTTTTTCTCCAGGCGAAAAGTTGTAGCTTTCTTATTTTTCTAATTAAAGCGAAAAAACTAACTGGTTGGGAAAACTCGAGTTTAATTCGTGGTTCACTTCAACTCGTGCTCAGCCAGTCAGTTTTTGGAATACTTCAATACAAGTTTCAGAGAATGTAGACCAAAATGTCCTTTGACTGGCACAATAAAAGGAATTAAGGAATTTATTTTTTAAAAATTGTTAATAATTTTTTTTCACGCTTGGCGCACATTAAACTTCTCTAACTTCCAGCGTTTCGTTTATCAAGCGAATTTTCAGCAACAAAAAACTTCAAGCGAGAAAGTTGTTAGCAACGGTGCAACATAGCTGGCGGCTATGTGACTCGCGCTAGCAAGACTCGCAGATCCGATTCTCCACCGGCGCTAAAAATAAAAAATTATCAAGAAATCAGGTAATCTTAAATTATTATGAATCATTAAATAAATAAACATAACATTGCGTTAAAATAATTTATTTTAATTAAAAATCTTGCTCTGTTATTCAATTAATACTATAACGCCAGTCCCAGCTTTGAGGGATACAAATGAGGAATGACGTCATAAAATTCTGGACTTACCCTTTCGTGTGTTGAGCGCCAGACACCCCTTCCGGGTGTCATCCGACAGGAACAAAATCAAGTTCTTAAAAATTCTTAATTAACCTAGAATAACTCTGAAAAGGAAAAGAAGAAAATAATTGCCCTGACTCAGGGTAGAGGGATTTCGTGAGGGACAGAAACGCTTAAACCATCTTTTAAGTTTAAAGAAATATATAAGTGCCCTCGTGAAAAGAAAGACCAACTTTAGATCACATTTAGACCAGTTTCAAACCACGTTTGGTCTTTTTCCGGTCTTTTACCTTTCAGCCTATACCTGCATCAATTTTAGGTCATTGAAATAGACACCACTCTCTCTGTTAAATAAGGATAGCTGTCTGTATCAACAGACTAGCTATACCTAAAAGTCCCAAAAAACCTGGGATGATTTATTATTATTTACGAGATCTAGATGGCTTCAACCATTTGCCGTTATATTTATGGAACTCTGTCCCTCCCTCCAACTCGTCATCTCTTTCTGTTGAAACTTACAAGAAAGAGCGCCTCCTTTACAATCTATGACTCGTGATGAGCCTAATAATGATGGGATATTGGGGGTTCAAACTGCCGGGACAAGAATATACCTGCCTATACTGTGATCTAAAGTTGGTCTTTCTTTTCACGAGGGTGGCTTTATTGGTAGTAAAACAAATTGAAATTAACAGTGAGTATGACAGTTGTTTGCCTGAAGGGCGGAGATTTATGATATTGTTACGTATTCCTCGAACAAGTTATACAACCCGCCATTTTATCGTCAACAGACGCTAACCTTGAGAAAGAGACAACACGGAAAAAGCTTAACTTAAATGAAACTAAACGGAATCAACATTACGCGAAAATTATGCTTAAAACTAAGAAAATAAAAAAAACACCGTACAATGTATACCGACTCACTCAAAATTCGTACATCGTGAATTACGACACTTTATCCCGAAACTAAATAAACCGAAACATCTCAAAAGAAAGCGAAATCCAAATCAGACTCAGAATAACAAAAAAAACTAGAGGGACAGTCTGGCGCCTACCTTGCTTCCTTCAGAGAGAAATCCGAGGTCCTTTATCCAAAAAGTAAGGTACTTTGGTAAGATCCAATGGCTTCTTTGTCCAAAACGTAAACGGTACGGCAACAGCTGTGTTCTCCGGGAACGAGTAACACGAACTGATTTCTTGGCGTCCTTTCGCCGGCTTCCGCTCGTCTACCTCGTTCCCCGACCAGGTCCAGTAGGTGCTGCCCCCTTGTCGATCCATGCCCAGCTCTCATCGGTAGAATAGATTTCTTCCTAAGCACCTTTGGAGATCGTGCGCGAATCATTACCTCGTGTCCGGTGTGCCGGTAGTAACAAAGATGGCCGCCCGTGTGTAATGACAGGTGCCGAGCCGGTTGTGATTTCGACACTCTGCGGTTGTAGTAAATAGTGATTCAATCCCGTGTGACACGGATTGAATCTCGGGTTGACGTGCGTGGTGAAGTGGACCGTGTGTATGATGTGGTGGCAGCGCCCCATTGTTAAATCAACCTGTGGGTGACGATTGTGAAAGGCCTCCTTCGCTCCCTTGTTGGTATTTTCAGCGACGAGAGGGAAACACCAAAGTTTTTTTCTTCTAATTGAGAGAGAGTCTCCAGTCTCTCAAGGAAACAAAGGTAGGACGTCAAGTGCCCTAATACATAAGTGACCTAGCCCTAACCTAAATTAAAGTGTACATTGTACCTACGGGTAACGTCCCTTTTATACAAAAGAAAATAATTTATAGAAATTCTTTTACTTCACACTCATACACATACTACGCTCCCAGACTCATTCCTTAAATAGTAGAATTTGAGTTCGTGCTGGCCTTGGAAAGTATCGCGACCATTTTTAAACAATCCATGTATAAAGTCAGGGGAGGATACTCAACAGGTGGTAAGCCACCTCGTTACAATATTAATGAAAAAATGTATTGACGTCTTTAATATAAATATTTATTATAAATATTCAAAAAAAAAGGTCATCGAAGTTGATGAAGAAGCGTGTGCATGCAAAATTTTCAATTGTTTCTGCATTGGTGGGGGCTCTGGGGTGATGACTTTGGGGGCCCCCTAGCTTGAGGGGCCCGTGTTCCCGGAACACATGGAACACTGGTAGTTATGCCACTGTTTTTTACCCTGAAAGAAAAAACGGAAATTTCGCTGATAAAATAGTGGCGAATCGTTCACTCACTGATTGTCACTAATTTTCAATGAAATTTCACTGATTCAAGTTGAAGAAAAAAATTTTAGATTATTATTATTACAAAACGAACCGAAAACAAGTGCACTTTCTCGATCTCTCACTTTCTTCAATTCTACGAATTTGAAGCATTGGAAAATTAGCGGAATTAGGAATCCGTTGAATCTCAACTTGTTTTGTTTTACTTTTGCACAATTCGTCTCAAAAATAGAACCAATATGAAACGAATAGAATATTTTACATTATTCAAATATATTTATTTATTCATTCATAATACTCTTATACTACCTGATTTCTTGATTAGTTTATATTTTTGCAGCCTGTGGAATGTATTAAGAATCGGATATGAGACTCTCCTATGGTCCGCGCGCGAGTTCGATTGGGCTAACATTTTCCAGAAAACTTCTTTGTACTGTTGTTAACAACTTTCTTGCTGGAAGTTCTTTGTAGTTGAAAATTCGCTCGATAAACGAAACGCTGCAAATTAGAGAAGTCCAATGTGCGCCAAGCTGCAGAAAAAAATTATCAACAATTTTTTTGAAATAAATTTTTGAATTCCTTTTGTTGTTTCGGTCGGAGGACATTTCGAACTACATTCCCTAAAAATTTTACTGAAAAATTCCAAAAACTGACCGACTGAGCGCGAGTTGAAGTGAAAAATGAATTAAAGTCGATTTTTCCCAAAAAGTTGTTTGGCTTTGATTAGGAAAGTAAAAAAGCTACAACTTTTTGCCTGGGAGAAAAAAGATGCGCAATGAAATTCTACATCTAGATGTAATCTTTAAAAATTAAAATTCGAAAATGTTTAAGAAAGCCTCTGAACTGAATGTCAAGAAATTTTTTTTTAAAAACCCCTAGAGACTTGATTCATGTGTGGACAAATTAATGAGTTGAAAGGCGCCCTAGTGAATTAAAAGCATTGAACTCATTGAATCAAATAAATATTTTTTTGAATGACTAATCAGATTTCAATGCATGTAGACCTTTTGAGTCAAGGAAATCATTCCTTTGAATTTAAGAAATATTTCTTTGAACCATTTATTTAGCTTATAAAAATATAAGGAAAGTACGTAACTGTTAACAGATTGTAGGCCCTCTCCAAGACCTCCTCTCCTCCTCCCCCTGTAACGAATCGTAACAAATAAATTTTACCCTTCCCCTCACCCTCTTACTGTACGTAATATATCGTTTCCAGAAATAAAAAAACATGGGACTTGAAAGCGATGCATCGCTTACAAGTCCATGGACATTTATTTCTGTATTCAAGATAATACATGCTTTGCAGGATGAAAGTTTCAGTTCACTAGCATTTTAATAATAATAATAATAATAATAATAAATCTTTATTGAGTTCGTAACAAGAATGATATGTACATGGCAGACAGAGTTAACATAAGAACCCAAAGGGCGAGGTACAGCTTAAAGCTGCTTTCAAACCTAACCCTCTTAATCTAATTTAAAATATAAGTAAACGACACTTAAAAACTAGGGCTTGAATATATAGTTTTCGAGATCATTGCAGAAATAGATAGAAACTGATTGTGGTGCCATAATGCGAAATACTCTAGAACTTATATTAAAATACGGAACTTAAGATAAAAGAAGACAAGAATCAAATTGCTTTTTATGAAGAGACAAATCATGTTACTGTGCGAAGGCGTTCAGTTATTTCCTTTCTTAAAGTGGGGATGGAGTAAGAAGCTAGCAGGTTTCTTAAGCTGTTTAAGAGACGTGGAGCCGCGTGGGAAAAAATGGATTCCCCTTTCGATGTGTTCGCTCGCGGGACATATAGCTTGCCATCGGATCTCATTGCAAGAGATTTTCTAGCTCGCTTATCTTCTACGAATGACAATAAATCAAATGAATATTCCGGAACGCCTTGCGAGAGGACCCTGAAAGAGAGGACACATAGTTGCACTTCCCATCTGTGCTTCATTTTCAGCCAGCCAGATTCTTCCAAAGCGGGTGTGATATGGTCGTATTTTCTAATTTCATATGTGAATCTGAGGCACGCATTTTGCACCCTCTGTATCCTCTCTCTCAGAGTGGCATTTAGGCAAGGGCCGTATGTCGTATACGCATATTCGAAGAGGGACAGTACCAATGACTGACAAAGCAACAGTTTTGCCCTGAGTGGAAGGAAGGTCGCTCATCAGCCCACCTCGCGATGAATTTAAAAGCCAGGGACAACACTGCTGTACCGACATCTAGATCGTCCAGTTTGCAGCGTATATATACCTGTGTGTCATCCGCATACATGTGGATCGTGACTTTCACCTTGCCTCCGGATACCGCTTCCAAAATCTACAGGAATTTCATCAAGGGGTCTGGAAGGTCGTTGGTGTAAACAGAGAAAAGAGGCGGTCTAAGAACAGCACCTTGTGGGACCCCTTTACATAGGGGTCGGATGGGTGACGATCGAGAGGTTAAGGTGTTCGATATTTCCACTCGCTGGCTTCTATCCGAGAGAACGCCACTAAACCAAGACATTTCTTTCCCAGAAATTCCCTCAGATTTTAGTTTGGCTAGAAGAAGTTGGTGATCGAGGGTTTCGAACGCCCGAGTTAGATCGAGTAGGGCTAAAATAGTGATTTCCGAACAGTCCAGTGACCGGCCTATCTCGTCTGATACATGGAGCAAGGCTGTAGCTGCCGAGAAACCTTTCCTGAAACCAGACTGGTGATTTGAGAGGATCCCATTATTGCTTATATGTGGCGACAGCCGCTGAAGGAAAATTTTTTCCAGGATTTTTGACAGATAAGGAAGAATAGTAATGGGGCGTAAATCCTTGTAGGAAGTTGGTCGGTCACATTTTGGAAGAGGGCGGACAATGCCTACCTTCCACGCTGTAGGGAATATCCCTGTCCTCAGGGAGGAGTTCACAATTTCGAGTAAAGCAGGCAAGCAGGAGGGGACACAGAGGAGAATCGCGGAACTATTTATACCATCGGAGCCGGTAGCCGTAGATTTAATTAATTTAATCGTTGCATACAACTGACCAAGGTCAACCTCGTGGAATTGAAAAGGTTGGCGATTACTTACTTCGGCTGCCTCTAGGAGATCTTGGATTATTTTGACCGATGCCGTTGCTGGAGGGAGGGTATCAAGGAGAAAGTTGTTGATCTTCGTTGGATCAAGGGGAAGGTCCCCCCACGAGCATATTCCCTGCCCAGACCAGACTCCCGCTTGGTTAACCCTTTCCCTTATTCGCTTAGATGAGGGCCTTTCCGGGAAGCTAGACAGAAATCCGACCTTTTCGCGACGCATGGCCGCCGTAGTGAGATTACGGAGAGAAGTGTATTTGGCATGATTGGGGTCTGTTCTATCCCTCCGCCATTTGGATCGTGCTCTATCCCTGGCTCGCGACATATTTTTGACCGCATCTGAGAACCATGGAGGTTTGGGTCTGGCAATTCTGAATTTTCGAAGTGGGCAAAAGGAGTCTATCAAGGATAGGACAGTTTGAGAGAAGCAGTTCACCTTGTCGTCCACCGTTCCAGCCATTTGTACATTGTCCCAATTCGCCGCTCTTGCCGCCCTATCAAACATATCTATATCTACTCTTTTGAAATCCCTCTCAAAGCGGAATATACCCGGCCTAGAGACTGTCCTTACATCTAGCATGCAGAAAACTATATCGTGATCAAACGGTTTTGACAATTTAATGACTCCAGAATCCGACGGCTGTAATTCTTCACTTATCAAGATTAGATCGATTGTTGAAGAGGAATTATCTGTAGTACGCGTAGGTTCGTCGATAATCTGATTTAGGGCAAAAGAGCAAATTAGATCATTAAGCTTCCCCCAACATGGCTGGTCCGTGCGAGAGACATCGATATTGAAATCTCCTGCACATAATATATAGTCCGCTGCACCACTCACATGAATCAACACGTCCTCCAAATCGTCATCCCAAGCAGCATTCGACTTAGGACTCCCGTGGACAGCTACGAAGCCGATTTTTATTTTTTTCAGATGTATTATTATTGCGCAGATGTCTACAGGGATATCCTCTGTCAAACGCCCCCTAGGAGGCATCGAATCATCGACTAATAAGTCGAACCGCAAGTCGTCTCTAATATAGATCAGTACGCCTCCCCCTCTACGAGCAACAAGGCTCTTTCGGTCCGTTCGTATCACATTGAAGCCATTAATCGCCACCGCTGAACTGGGAAATTCTTTATGGAGCCACGACTCGGAGATAGCTATAATATCTAAATTATGTAGGTAAATTAGGTCTATAATATAATTTAACTTTGGTAAAAGAGATCTAGCATTAATATGTCCTACACGTAATGATCGTAAATTAGAATTATTAGCTGACGTTTGGTTAAGGCCCGGAGGTGAGACATCAAAAACAGTGGCCGAAGAACTAAGAGGATTAACAGAGAAAGATGTCAGTACCAAAGGGGGCCCTAAACTACTGCTACTAGAGTCGCACGAGTTGCTGAAATATGAACTCGAGAAGTTTAAGCCAGATAGAGTGTTTAACATACCGGTAGTAACTGGATGTCTTAGGTTAGGGCACGAACGTTGTGGAGAAGAGCCAGTGGTGTCTGAGAGTCTAAGCTGAGAGTAGTGTTGCGACGAAGAATCAGGCCCGTGGCCATTAGTTGGCTGGTTTAAGGAGTCAAGTCAGGACTGAGCTGACGTTGATGGCGAGCTGAGGTGAGTTTTCAAGAAAGGGTCAAGGTCCGCACCCTCTGTGACCCTCACTGGTTTAAATGAAGCATCCTTTACGTCTCTGATCCAGACGGATTTCCTGAAGATCCGTGCCTTACCGGCGAGCTTTCCATGACGTATCTTTTCTTTGACTGACTTCAGGCGTAAGTAACAATCCATTGGTTGGTTTTGGTTCACGTGTACTGCCCCTCCCTCCAAGTTAGAATCAATTTCGTGGACCGTTAGTGATTTTTTATTTCTTATTTTGGAGGAGATCAGGTCTGAGCGAGCCCTAGCATTAGAGAGCCGAGCGATTATTGGTTTCGGCTGGTTCTGAGCTTTAGATGGAATGCGAAAGACATCCTCAATATCCCCCTTGAGCAGTTTGGAGCCGGTTAAAACCCCAATTTTCTCAACAACACTCGTGAGATCTTCGTGAGCAGACATAGGAAAACCCGTAATGATCACCTCTCTGTCTCTGATCGCATCTTCCAAGCGGGTAATCCTTTCTCCATGAAAAACTTTTATATCTTCTATGGCTGCTTTCTGAGCGGAATTATCTCTAGCTAACTGCTCTTGTGTAGCTTCAACTTTGGAGATTCTGGAACACACCGACTCAATTTTGCTGAGAAGGTTATCATTTTGAGCGGTGATCGATTGTAGCTGGGCTGAAATGGAAGCCGAATCAGCACATTGCAGTTTCAAGGTTTCACTTGTTTTCGCACCGATTTCTTCCACTTTATCGAGGAGCTCGCAGATCAGATCAAGTTTGGCTAGGATCATCCCAGAAACAAAATCAGGATCAGCCAGAAGGTTGGCTACTGTGGGTTGTAGCAGCAGGTTGTTGATGGACAATTGGTTCTGTTGGGCTTATTGGGGCGGGCCGCGTGAGTGACGTATCCTCCTTCGTTGAACTCAACAGGGAATTGTGACAACTGAGTAGAGTATCCTCCGAAAGAGCATTGCGGTTAGAAGTTTCTAGAGAGTGAGAAGCTGGGGCCCCTTCGCCAAGAATAATATCGCTTGTTATAAAAGAAGAGACTTTGGAAGCCTCATCAGCAAAGCTAAAGCTGGAGTGGCACTGCCTGCAGACCGTAAGGACTTTTTGCTTGTGAGGAATCTCATAGAACTCAGTGCATTTCGGGTGGTAGGCTTCGTTGCAAGATTCACAGTAGATAGCAACTCTTTGAATTGTTCCACCACATGTATTACAGTTGGGCTTTAAACTGATATTCTTAAGGTCGGTATTCTGCATCATAACGAAAAATATCGTTTTCGTTCAAAAATAGATAACAGGGATAAAGATCCCTTCGCGCAGGCAACCCGATCTACTCCCGTGCCAAGTACAATGTTATAGTAGGATTTAGGCTCCGTAGCCGCTACGCTGTCGGCACATTGGAAAGCGGACCAATGAAAACGTATCCGTTACGTTAGCGGTGAATGCAAGAAAAACTCACCAAACCTTTAGAAGGCAAATCATGAATGGCGATTGTAAAGTTCTGCTCCGCCGATCGAACACCTTACCAGGAAGTAGACGCCTTCTTCAACACCACCAAATCACTGATAAAATAGTCAATTTAGACACCGAGAAAATCGAAAATACCGGAGCCGACAAAACAGTCAAACCGCACAGTTAGCCACCTAGCGGCAGAAAGAGCTAATTTATACTACTATTTATATTACATCTTGTAACATTTTTAACATCGAATCTTTTATTGAGGGATTGAAACAATATTTCAGCTCCAAATTAAAAATTTGCAAATTTATTTATTTATTTGAAAAAAAAACTTTTCTACAGTAAAAGATGACGTTAAGAAAATACTTGAATTTTCAAGAGAAAAATTAAATTTGCAGACAAAATAATTTAATTTTCAACCTGCAAAGGTGAATTCTCAAATGATGAAAATTCATTCAAAAAATGAATTTTAAAACTAAAAAGCCGATTTTTCAAAAAATAATTTTTTTTCGGTCATGAAAGAAAACGAAGTTCACCTACACTGCGTTCAATTTAATTCAGCATTGCGACGCCTGTGCACTGGCATGCACTGTGATATATTGAGCACAGTACTGTCAGTACTTAGGAATCGTACTTGCCAACAAGTTCTTCATCTTCTTCCGGTTGCGGGAACGACACAGTATGACTTTTTTGTGGATCTGACCAAATTTCCGGCTGATATGCATGAAAATTCGATTAAAAAATATTTGTTCCACCCTAATGTAACATGTATAAGCCTTCAAAATAAATTGAATAATAAATACAGTTTCTTAATTAATTAATTGCAATAGCACATTGTTGAGATAGTAATACCTAGTGATCACATTATGTAAGTAGCATATGAATCTTAGGACATGAAAAATTGTAAATAAAAGTTCTTTAAAGTATATTGAATAAAAATTATAAGAACAATTTATTGCATTTTTAACCTTTTCCCATTGCGTACCAAAGAGCAGGTATTAAGAACATGAAAAATCGACATTCGTGATATTTCCGAAAACAACATTTTTCACCAAAAATAGATAAGAAAGTTACATAACTGGCATAAGCACAGCCGAAAGTTTAAGGCAATACTGTTTATGTGCAGTGGACAAAACACTGATATTTTTCATTTGTTTTGTACAGACAAATTTATAAAACAAATGTAACATATCACTGTCTTATCCACTATATATAACAAAGTAACGGCTCAGTTCCGCGCCCAACCGATTGCGTGGGCCACCCGCCACGTATTCAGCAACGAAACCTACGTGGGCTGTACCGGAGAAACTTGGGAGAAGTGGCAATCACAACTCTCAACCAAGCTTTACTGAAGCTTGTCACCAACATTGGGAGACTTGGGCAAAATTTTCACCCAACATTGACTCAAGCTTTGCACGCCCACGTATCGCCACGCATTCAGCAGCGCCATCTATTGATCAGCGGCATCGATACTGACTCAGTAGGTAAGAAAGATTTTGATAACAGTGTGCTCCTATACCACCAGAAGGCTTTAGACCGCACCGACATCTCTCGGATTGCTGGCGTACTAAACGCGTCCAAATACCGGCCAAACTTGTGAAAAGTGGCCATAACAATTCTCACCCAAGCTTGACACAAGCTTGGCACCAACATTGGGAGACTTGTACACAACATTCACCCAAGCTTGACCCAAGTTTCGGTGCTGTTAGGGTACGCTCAAGATAACTTTTTATCTCCCCAATTCACCTCACACAACCCTACTCACCTCCTCGGCTTCCACGCTCACACTCCACTCTCACCTACCACACAAATTCCGTGGTTGTTGGATTTATGTTCAGAAAGATTATAAATTATTTATATATAGTCACGTGTGATTTTGAAGTAAATGATGAAAGTAGTAAGGCAGCATTATGGGGCCACTACCCCCACCCTAACCTACATCTCGTTATCAGCTAGACTACATTTGTCTCGGCGAGTTTAGTCCCGGCTTGGCACCACTATGGGCCGACTACCCCCGCCCTGCCCAACATCTCATACCAGCTAGACCGCGTTTGTATCCGTAAGATTAGACCCCACTCATCTCTCCTAGACCAGATATAACGCAAGAGTGAGTCTCGAAATGAATTTTTATCATGTGATTGTATCCTTTGCTATATTTGTAAAAATGTTTTGAAAAAATGTGTTACTTCTGTCAAATAATATTGAGACTACAGTGTGAATTTTTCACATACAAATTTTCACAGAGTCTATATATATGTTAATTATTATTTGAATAAATTTTTCATTAACTCGAAATTAATTTTTATCAGAAGATTGTGTACCTTGTTATACTTACAAACCATTTCACAAAAATTGATCAAAAAGGGCTGCATTTTTTTAAAATAAATGTTGTTATAGAATTTAGAAGAACTTATACCAGGAATTTTATTCGTAGTAGAACTGCACTCAATTCGCGTGCATGTTTTAAATTGATTTAAATGATTGCAAAGGAATTTCATTTTTCAAGGATTGCTGTAATGCTTTCTACTGAATTTTATAATAATATTTTACTCATTTTTCAAAAATTTGTTTACCATAAATCCAGGACTGCGCAGGATTTCCAGATTTTTGTTCTCATTCTTATGCACTTGAAAGTATTTACTAAATCTTAAAACACTCAGTATTTCCAACGGTGAAACTAAAAAAAAAGGAAAGAGTGGGAATGAAACGCATGTGTTATTTAACTCTCCCCAATTCTCCCCTTTGTCCTCAAAATCAGTCGTTCTGAAGTACTCTCAGAAGTCAGTCGTTTATTTGAAAATAGGGAAAGAATTTTTTAAAGAAAATTTTCAAAAGATTTTAAAAGTATTTTACAATTTTCATTATTTGTCTATAAACTCTTTTTATGTGTGCAGATTTATTCAATAAAAGATTTTATAACCGCGTAACTAAAGTGAAACTTGGAAATAGACAAGAAATGGAAGTATCTACAACCTGTTTTTGAAAAAAGATGAGTTTCCAGTATATACCAAATTATAATAATTTTTTCTAAAATACAATTTTTCCCCACGTTTTGGATAGGGAGAGGGGGGGGGGATCTTTAGATACTTTAAATTCGCTCTGTCGGATTGAAAGAACTTATACGAGGAATTTTATTCGTAGTAGAACTGCACTCAATTCGCGTGCATGTTTTAAATTGATTTCAATGATTTCAAAGGAATTTCATTTTTCAAGGATTGCTGTAATGCTTTCTACTGAATTTTATAATAATATTTTTTTCCTCATTTTTCAAAAATTTGTTTACCATAAATCCAGGACTGCGCAGGATTTCCAGATTTTTGTTCTCATTCTTATGCACCCGAAAGTATTTACTAAATCTTAAAACACTCAGTGTATTTCCAACGGTGAAACTAAAAAAGAAAGGAAAGAGTGGGAATGAAACGCATGTGTTATTTAACTCTCTCCAATTCTCCCCTTTGTTTTCAAAATCAGGCGATCTGAAGTACTCTCAGAAGTCAGTCGTTTATTTGAAAATAGGGAAAGAATTTTTAAAAGAAAATTTTCAAAAGATTTTAAAAGAAGTTTTAAAATTTTCATTACTTGTCTATACACTCTTTTTATGTGTGCAGATTTATTCAATAAAAGATTTTATAACCGCGTAACTAAAGTGAAACTTGGAAATAGACAAGAAATGGAAGTATCTACAACCTGTTTTTGAAAAAAGATGAGTTTCCAGTATATACCAAATTATAATAATTTTTTCTAAAATACAATTTTTCCCCACGTTTTGGATAGGGAGAGGGGGGGGGG
>CAKNXH010048771.1:861-12997 GCA_932178445.1 Andricus quercusramuli
ATTTTTTTCCGAATAAAAAAAAGCAAGTTTCGGGATGCCGAGCTGTTCGAGTCTACTCTGAAATACACTGACTAACGCAACAGGATTGTTATTTTTGCACTAATATGTGAGTCTCAGAACTTTAGATTTTTGACATGTTGTTATTGAGATAATTTGTAATATCCATACAAAAATCGACATTGACGACATTTTTTTCCGAATAAAAAAAAGCAAGTTTCGGGATGCCGAGCTGTTTGAGTCTACTCTGAAATACACTGACTAACGCAACAGGATTGTTATTTTTGCACTAATATGTGAGTCTCAGAACTTTAGATTTTTGACATGTTATTGAGATAATTTGTAATATTCACACAAAAATCAACATTGATGACATTTTTTTCCGAATCAAAAAATCTAGTTTTGGGATGCCGAGCTGTTCGAGTCTACTCTGAAATGCACTGACTAACGCAACAGGATTGTTATTTTTGCACTAATATGTGAGTCTCAGAACTTTAGATTTTTCACATGTTGTTATTGAGATAATTTGTAATATCCATACAAGAATCGACATTGATGACATTTTTTTCCGAATAAAAAAAAACAAGTTTTGGGATGCCGAGCTGTTCGAGTCTACTCTGAAATACACGGACTAACGCAACAGGATTGTTATTTTTGCACTAATATGTGAGTCTCAGTGCATTAGATTTTTGACATGTTGTTATTGAGATAATTTGTAATATCCATACAAAAATCGACATTGATGACATTTTTTTCCGAATAAAAAAAAGCAAGTTTTGGGATGCCGAGCTGTTCGAGTCTACTCTGAAATACACTGACTAACGCAACAGGATTGTTATTTTTGCACTAATATGTGAGTCTCAGAAATTTAGATTTTTGACATGTTGTTATTGAGATAATTTGTAATATCCATACAAAAATCGACATTGATGACATTTTTTTCCGAATAAAAAAAAAACAATTTTTGGGATGCCGAGCTGTTCGAGTCTACTCTGAAATACACTGACTAACGCAACAGGATTGTTATTTTTGCACTAATATGTGAGTCTCAGAACTTTAGATTTTTTACATGTTGTTATTGAGATAATTTGTAATATCCATACAAAAATCGACATTGATGACATTTTTTTCCGAATAAAAAAAAGCAAGTTTCGGGATGCCGAGCTGTTCGAGTCTACTCTGAAATACACTGACTAACGCAACAGGATTGTTATTTTTGCACTAATATGTGAGTCTCAGAACTTTAGATTTTTGACATGTTGTTATTGAGATAATTATTAATATTCATACAAAAATCAACATTGATGACATTTTTTTCCGAATCAAAAAAAACAAGTTTTGGGATGCCGAGCTGTTCGAGTCTACTCTGAAATGCACTGACTAACGCAACAGGATTGTTATTTTTGCACTAATATGTGAGTCTCAGAACTTTAGATTTTTGACATGTTTTTATTGAGATAATTTGTAATATCCATACAAAAATCGACGTTGATGACATTTTTTTCCGAATAAAAAAAAACAAGTGTTGGGATGCCGAGCTGTTCGAGTCTACTCTGAAATACACTGACTAACGCAACAGGATTGTTATTTTTGCACTAATATGTGAGTCTCAGAACTTTAGATTTTTCACATGTTGTTATTGAGATAATTTGTAATATCCATACAAAAATCGACATTGATGACATTTTTTTCCGAATCAAAAAAACAATTTTTGGGATGCTGAGCTGTTTGAGTCTACTCTGAAATACACTATATTATCATTGACAAGACGTTTTTTCTTCGGTATAGGAGAGGGGGGTGGGGCGGGCTAACACAAGCATAAGTACAATTCCAAATTTTTCCGTTACGCTCTGCAATAAATTGTTGCTGTAATTCAAAACAAAACTTTTACTAGTCAATCACAGACCTAGTCCTTCCACCTACTCCTTTATTTTTGTCTCTCGTGAAAGGTGGTTTTTTTGTTTACATTAATTTTTTGGATATTAGGAGAAGAACAACAATATTTTACTTATTATTTGTTGATAACTCAAAAGTCAAAGTAAAATTCAAGATTTCTGAAAGAAACAACTTTATAGCATTACACTGAGAGAAGATAGTTATAAACAATAATCATTTGTTTAAATAAGCATGTTCGTTAACGTGCATTAATTATTACCTCATTAAGTAAAAAGTGCAAAAAAAGTGTAATAGTTTAGAAAAAACCACAAATTTTCAACACTTATGTAAGAGAATATAGTTATAAACAATAATTAATTGTTTAGAGGACTGTGCTTGTTAAATTACATTATTTCTCATTTTTCTAAGTGAAAGGTGGGCAAAAAGTAATCAATTTCAGAAGAAGCCGCAACTATCTAGCATCAATAAAGAAGAAGATAGTTATCAAAAATAATAATTTGTTTAAATAATTATTTTTGATGCATTGAATCAATTATTAACTCACTGCAAGTCAAAAGTACACGAATAGTTCGGAATTCCAGCAAAAACCGCAAATTTTTAGCATTATTTTATAATAATAATAAATTGTTTGAACAATTAATTTTGTTGACTTACATTATTTAGGGACCTCACTGTTATTAAAAATTGTACAAGAAGTTGAAATTTTGTTCCAAACCGCAATTTTCTAGCATCATTCTGAGAGAATATTATTAAGAATAATAAGAAATTGTTTAAACAATTATGTTTCTTAATAATAATTCACTGTAATTGAAAGTTGGACAAAAAGTGGACTCTATACTGAGAAAAAGTTGCTAAACACAATGATAAATTGTTTAAATAATTTATTATTGTTTATTTATTTACAAACATCATGTATATAAACCACACTTTTTATGCTTCATTAGTATGTACTTTTAATTAACTGTTCCACGTTGTATTTTGTACCAAACAACAAAGCCCCTCGAAAGGATTATTATATTATTATAATTATTATAGTTATCAAAATATACAAAATGAAAATGTAAATTTCGTTTATCAATCAATTATTTCCAAATGAAACGAAAGCCTAGAAATATAAAAGTACAGTTGACAGTGTACTGCTGTACTTCATAGCACAGTGGTGAAGGGATTCTATCCCTTTCCAGGCCTGCGGAGAGGCGATCTCATTACAAGTTGTTACTTTTTTTGCCACTCGTCCTAAAAACATAATTAGTACCTGCGGGGGACCTCCCAATTTTCATATTTCAGAGTGTTTTTCACATCGTTACATAAAATACCTTTTTACATTAATAAAACATCTTCTGATTTTTTTGAAAATTCGCAGGTGCATTGTCCAAATATGAAAGAAACTTTTTACCAAGTATGAACGAAAATCTAAAACGGTTACTATGCCTAAAGTAATGTGAAACATAGGGCAATTTTTCAGCAATAATTGATAAAATAATAAACCCATTGCAATTTTGCATGTACAGCGTGAGAGATAGCCCCTAATCATGATGAAATCTGTATTTTTGGACTTCTTGTTTGGATAACTGTAGCTGGCACGTGTACGAGTGTAAACCATAAAAAATCATTCGTTTTTTCTATTTTCTGCGCAAACTATTATTTTTATGTAAAAAAAGGCAAGACCATTTATGTAGAGGAAAGAATTTTGCATATTTTTCTATAGAAGCTCAATTTTGCTAAAATCAGCCGTTTCCGAGATAAAGTCAAAAAACTGATAATCGCCGCCATTTTTCAACATAAATTGTTTAGCCATTGTTTAATCTATATCATACTTTTACAGGTTCATTAATAGCCTATTAGGAAGGGTTTAGGTCAAATTTCAGCTTGTTACTAATTATTTCTTTTATCCGTCTTTTTTGGATCTTCGTTGCCTGGCCTATTATGAGAATGTGAAGGAAGAATCTGTATAGGAGTCCGTGAAAGAGAAAGAAAGCGGGAGGATAAAAAGAAGAGGAGTGGTAGTTAGAGAAGAGTATTTTAGAAGGATTGGGATGACAGAGGGGGAAATGAGTGAAAAGCTTGGGGAACGGAAGAAGATTCATGAGCATGCAAAAGAGAAAGACAGGGAGAGACAAAAATAAAGAAGGGTACAAAAAGGCTGGGAGTCAAAGTATAACGAAAAGCATAAGGATATTAGAAAATAATGGCTATCAGAAAATAATAGCGAGAGAGAGGTGTTGAAACATGGAAGAAGCGAATCGGTACTGGATGGAAGAGGAAGAAAGGTATTGTGTGCTGTGTGGGCTGCAGTTTGCCAGAGTAGAGCGTTATTTGGACGGGTGCAAGGGTATGGTGGAGGTAGGTTTATCAATTGAAAGGCATAATATGGAAGGAGTAATAACTATATAAACTAGAAATAGATTAAGAGTAAGTTAAGAAAATATATTAAGAGTGATGCACGTCGATCCGAGTTGATCGTCTGCCTCGATATATTATATTCAAATTACGAGAATTTTTCGGGATAATATTCTCTATCATTCATTTGTTATTTCTCGTCTCATATCGTCTCAAATGTCGAGCGAATTCTCGGTATAAGTGTGACAGCTAATAATTTTCAGTATGGAAACGCAAAAAAGGGCTGCAGCAGAAGATGATAAACCAGGGGAAAATGAAGAACCACAAGGAACTTCCTGAAAGTATTGTGCATTGAATTAAATAAATTTAAAAAATCTTCAAGTGAATTATGTATTTTCATAATGTCAATAAAAATAACAATGTAAATTTAAACGTTTAAAATCTTTTCTATTTTATTATTGTGTACTTTAAAACATTACTATCATAATTACTCATTTTTATTTTTATTGTAATTCACAGAAATATAAAAAGTTAATAGATTTAAATTTAACCTTAATAGCAATCAAAATTCCGAAAAAGGAACTACTTTTCGATCAAAACGCAGAAAGCATAATTGCAAATCATTGGAAGAGTTTTTTTATTTCTCTCTGGATGAGAGAAAGGTGAAATGGGCTAAATGCGAACTATGCCCCTTACAACATTCCTCCAGAGCCAATATTAAATCTACCAAAATGACGGACGGCCACACAACGGGAGTAAAACGTCATCTTGAAAGGATGCATCCAAATGAGTTTCAGGAAACTTACGTGCTGCATACGTTTAAAAAAGTAATTTTAATCACATTTTGAATACTCATTTTTGGTTAAAGAGTGCATACATTACATATTGAAAATATAAGCATTTATCCTTTCAGTTTTATTATTTTTTTCATATGTAAGACCAGTAGCTTTTATCATTTTTATATATTTTCCGATTGAAAATTTGTCTTTTGTGGCAGAATATCAATCTCCATGGTGACTAATTTACCTTTTTGTTTGGAAATTCATTTCTTTGGTGGAATTTTTAACTATTAGGTTGTAAATACACTTAAAAATTAAAAATTTGATTGAAAATTCACGTATTTGGTTGAAAATCAATCCTTTTTTGGCAGAAAATTAATCTTTTCGGTTGAAAATTCATTTTCTCGATTGAAATTTAGTTGCTTTTTTTTTGCATTAAAAATCAACTTTTCCAACTGAAAATTTAACAATCCCATTTTTTGTTGAAAATTTATCTTTGTTGAAAGACATTCAATCTTTTTGGCTAAATTTTTAATGTTTGGTTGAGAATTTAAATATTTTGCTGAAAATCCATCTATTTTGTTGAAAATTTGTTTATTTTTTTTGGTAGAAAATTCATTTTTTTGAGTCAAAAATTCAACTATCGGGTTGAAATTAATTTTTTTGTTGAAGATTCATTATTTTAGTTGAAACGTAATTCCTCTGCTTGAAAATGTAACTGTTTTATAGCAAATACGTTTCTTTTTGTTAAAAATGTATTTATTCACTGAAAATTAAGCTATTCGATGTTTGGTTTAACATTTATCTTCTTTAGTTGAAAATTCAGTTCGACTTTTTGAATATTTGCTTTTATTCTTATATGTTTTTCGATTATTAAGCAAACGGAGATTTCATTTTTGCTAGAATTACATCAAGCAAAATATTTTTTAGACGTTTCAGCAAGAAACATTTAACGAAAAAGTGGTGGATTGGGTTGCGAAGAAGTATTTACCGTACAGTTTTTTTGATGACAATGAGAAACAAGAATTTTTCGATTATCTGAACCCGGCAGCTAAAGTTCCGATGCGCAATCAGCTCAAATCAATGATTGAAGACCGATTTTCAAAAATGCATAATTGTGTAATGACGATTTTCCAGCAAAACACGTCTAAAATATCATTTACATTAGATGGTTGGTCTTCTGTGGCTCATCGTGAGTACAACGGAATTACTGGCCATTTTATTGATGATGAATGGGTACTGCACTCTGTTGTTTTGGATTTTTGTCCTTCACATGGAGCTCATGCTGGAAAAGATATAGCCAAATGCTTTCACGACACCGTCGAAAATTATGAAATACGACATAAAGTATCAGGAGTAACTGTTGACAATGCTTCAGCAAACACGAGATTCATGATTGAGTTATCTTATTTGATGATCTTTGATCATGAAAATCAACATTTCCGCTGCTATGCACATATTTTGAACATATCTGTGCAAAGCATATTAGAAGAACTGAGTCTTGATAATATCAGTGACGAAGATGAGAATTGCGACGCAGATGACAACGAGAACCAAGAAGACGCTGAAGAAGAAAAAAGATACAAACCAGAAGATGTCGAGGCTGGTGCAGATAGAAATGAAATCTTAATCTTAAACGACATTGAAACAAGTCCAATCCGTTCACCTCTTTCAAGTCTAAGGAGCTTATTTAAGCTCTTAAAACATTCCGAACAATGGAGGAACAAACTTCGAACTTGCTGTGAGATTTCTGAAATACAAAAGTTGTCGCCAAACATCGATGTAACAACTAGGTGGAATTCGACATGCAATGTGATAAAGCTTGCGATTCGCATGCAACGGACAATAAGTTTATTGACTCAAACTAATGTCTCTCTTCGAAAACTGATTATCAGTGATCAAGAATGGTATGGCCAACGGCCATACCACGCTGAAAAAACCAGTTCTGGTTAGATCACTGAAGTTAAGCAGTGTTGGGCGCGGTTAGTACTTGGATGGGTGACCATTCGGAAATAATACTATCGCGTGCTGTTGGCGTCGTGGGTGTGGTGAGCCTACACTTGTAGTTCTTTACTACAAGAAACTATCCACCTAGAAACACTACCCGAATCGGGTGGTGTCATGCCTACCCCGAAAGGGAAATGGCTTAATTGTATACATACAAGAATCGATTTTGTTGCAAGCAATCCATTAGTATTAGCGAAACTTCGAAGTTGCGTTTAGTGGAGAAAAGTATCCAACTCTACACTTGGTTGTCGTTAGTTTCAATATGTTGTTGGATAAGATGGAAAAATCGATAAAAACTTCACAGGAAAAGGTTAGAAGTTCAGTTCAAGAAAAATGCTAACAGCTTTAGAAGCAGGATTAGCAAAACTGCTCAAAAATTACAGCAGAAGCAACTGGATCTACTGCTTAGTGTTGATACTTGATCCCAGGCATAAGCTGGAAACATTTGCGAAGACTTCATGGGGGAGAGAAACGGAAGCTACATCTCTAGCAAAGTTTGAATCAATCTTCAGAATTTAAAAACGCTTAAGACGTTGGAACAACTAAAATATTCAAATTTTTTATAAGAATGAGATTGCCATAAGATCATCATTAGATTGTAACAAAATATTGATTTATGGAAACTATATCGGAGGTTCGTATTCTCAATGATACTTCTGGTCAGCATTGTCAGGATGGATCAAATTCTGATGACGAAGAGCTCGATTTGATTGGAAACGAGAAATGAAGGGCAACACCGCATAAGGGTGTAAGTGCCTAGGGCGCACGACTGTTGGATCTCGCGCTTCGCGCTCGATTATGTATTCACCTCGCGCTACGCGCTCGGACGTATTTACATCGAGTTTTACGCTCGGTTTCTCTAGATTTTTGAACTTCGTGTTCGACTTTGATGGAAAGAAAAAGTTTATTTGCAAATATTATAAAATTATCAAAACCTCTACATGTGAAGTGATTGTTAAATTTGTTTTTATTTCAGAATAAAATGGAACTTTATTTACTCAAGGTTCTATCGACCTTAAGGAGCACATTCTCATCCAGAAACTCGCGCTTCGCGCTCGATATGTGATTTGGGAATCATTTGAACCTTGCGTTCCACGTTCGGTTCTGTGCACCGTATGAAAGAAATGAAAAAATCACGAATAAAACTAAAACTACGCATCCTATAAGAACATAATTTATAACAAATTTTTACTTCTTCTTTGGATGAACAAATTTTGTCTCTGTCATTTTTCTCGTAGCTTATGTTATTCGTCTAGAAATTTAATTTTACTATTTCCAATGCTGTCTTTTACGAATAAAACAAAAACTTATCAAAAAGTGAATAATAACAAATTTGGAGATCTTTTTTGGGTGCATAATGTTGTTTGATTCATCTTTGGTCGTATCTTGCATAGTTTGACAGCAAAATGAAATTATTTTGATTTTTCATTATTTTTTGTGTGATCAAAATTTGGATTTTTTATTTTTCAAAAAATTCAAAAAGTTGTTACGAAAATATTGTAGGGTGTTCAAAAAGAAACATTTTTCTCTTCTGGACTTTTTTTCATGTCGTGCGTTTTTCGGCATAAAATGTTCATTTACGTTTGTTTTTTGTAATTTTGAAAATGCTATAACTCCGGTAATTTTTTTTTATCTGAAAAAGTCATCGGGATAGATTGTTCGAGTTTCGGAGTACTATAAATAGCCGTACATAGAATTTTTGAATTTTGAAAAAAATGGTCTCAAAAATTTTCAAAATGCTCTCACTTTTTGAATTTTGATCGAAATTAGCTGGTTAACGAACTTGTTCTTTCTTTTTAGGCCTTAAAAAAGTGTGCTAAAACACAACCCAATCTGATTAGTTTTTCGAAAGTTATCGTGCCTACAGATAGACAGACAGACAGACAGACTACAGACAGACACCTTGGTAAAAACCTTTTTTTCTAGCTCAGGGGGTCTCAAAACGTGGAGATTTGATGAAAACCGACCAAGTCAAATTTTACATAAAACCAATACCTTCTCATTAGAATGAGAATGTAAAAAAAGAAATGCGAAAACAGTTCGAGGTACTGTTAGGCTTTATCGATCCATGGAACTAACATCCTGAAAGAAGCATCCATCTCCGACAAAAACCTTCGTCAAAGGAACGGCGCGTCCCCAAAAAATCGGATTTTGATACATAAAGAGTAGAATAACTTTTTTATTTTCAAATTAAAAAAAAGAAGAAGAAAGTACCTTCGAGCTAAGCTACTGGTTATCTTTATTGAATCGCGGAAAGAGGGCTCAAAAAAAAAAAACAATGTGCGAGAAAACCCTTGTAAAATAGCATCGCATCCTAAAAATTCAAATTTTGACACCTAAAAAGTTGCGTAACTGTTTTATTTTTGTATTTAGAGAAAAAGCAAGAGAGTACTTTCTCTATCAAACTCTATCAAACCGCGAAATAAACATCCTAAAAGAAGCAGTCACATCCGAGAAAATCCCTTGTCAGTGGTGCGGTGCGTCCCCAAAAACGAAAATGTGGACACACAAAGAGTTGCATAACTTTTTTATTTTTTGAAGAAATTAAAAAACAAAAAAGTACTTTTGAGCTATTACTTAGCTCCATTGAATTGTGGAAAAAACAGGCAAATATATTAAATTACTTTATAAAAAAAAATACCAAACATGGATTTTGAGCCACTCCTAAATCGTACCGGACCACAATCTTTTACAGAAATATGAGTTGGGTTAAAAACATTATATTAGGCCAATAAAACGCATTTCCGAAATTTGGCACTTACGCCCTTATGCGGTGTTGCCCTTCAAATAAATTTGTACTTAGCAGAGGAAAGGGCAGTTTTAATAGTTGATGTTTTGAAGTGGTGGAAGGATCATGGACACCAGTATCCACGACTTGCTAGAATGGCGCGTGACTATTTGGCCATTCCGGTATCATCGGTACCATCAGAACGCTTTTTTTCGCGATGTTCGCTAACCATTCGTAAGCACAGAAATAGATTGAACGACACATAAGCTAGATGGTTATTGACTCTTGGTTCATGGACCGCATATTCCTCAACTAATAAAATAAGGTCGCTGATGTAATAATCATCATTAAAGCTATTTTAGAAAATTAAGTAATAAATTGTTCATTCAGAAAAAAACATTTACTTCATTCCGTATCATTTTTATTATATTTAAAAATCATTTCTATTGATAAACAATGTGTTCGTGTTAAATTGAATAAAATTTTATATTAAAACGTTCTACAAGCTACTAAATATAATACTTTCTGATAGATATTCTCATTGCTTCTACGTTTTTCAATGATTTATTAAAATGATAAATTTAACCACACAAAAAAACTGCTTTGCCATATTGAATTATCTTTTTGAGGAGTAAAACCTATTTATTTTATTTATTTACTATGAAATAAAATGTAATCAACAGCATTATGCATTATGCTAATCGTGCTTACGAGATGCTCGTTTTGACGCTATGAAGTGAGACAAGATATTGTCTTCGAAAAACGAGAAACAGTCTCGAATTCAGATATTTCTCGATCATCCCGGTCGACGTGCATCACTTTAAGGTTAGAGAAAAGGTACAGCGAGCGAACAGAAACATTGAGTAGCGAAAAAACGAGCGAAGGCAAATTGAGACGATGGGGAGCGATGCTTGATGAGCCAGAAAAGCAAGGTGCGAGCGAAGTAAACTTGAGCGAGCGCGGCAATTGAGCGACGAGAGCACGAAGGGCAAAAAAATGTAATTAGTATGTAATTCATTTATTGGATGGAGTTCCGAATAGCGTAAACCGCCAATTTTTTTGAGACTACGTATACTTATGTATTTTGACGCGCTGATTACGAAAATGATAGTGAAAATGTGCGGAAATTTTATTTTCACGGTGAACCCATGAAAAAACCATAGAAATCATGGTTTTTTGCGATTATCTCAGCTAATAAGCAAAATAAAAAAAAATGTCTCAAACAAAAGCTGTAGACATCATTGAAATACACATTTTTTGTTTCAAATATTTTTTTCTGCGAGTGATATTTTTCGAGAAAATCAAATAGATCGATTTTTATTTTTAAAAAACCCATATACCGCGGGTGTTCGGTTAAATTGCAGAATAGGGACGTCACCCCTGTTTTGGCTGCAACAAATTTTTTTTTTGGGGAACCAAGTTATACAATCTTTAAATGAACTATTAATGAAGGGATTTGATACGGCAAAAGTTGAAAATTATTGTTACTTTTCCTATAAAAACGAGTCAAATATGGGTGTCTCACGATGTGGGAATGTTCGTATTTACCTGAACGTTTAAAATAAGGTCATGTGTGGCCTTGGTTATTTTTTGTGCCCTGTCACAGGGGTGCCTTCCCGCCCCCCACAAAACCTGGGAAAGGGAGTCGTGTGTGACATAAGTTATTTTTGGTGCCCTGTCACTGCGGTGCCTTCCGGCCCCCACGACAGGCTGGAAAGGGGGCTGTGTGAGACCTTAGTTATTTTTGTGCCCTGTCACAGGGGTGCCTTCTCGCCCCCACGACAGGCTGGAAAGGGGGTTGTGTGAGACCTTAGTTATTTTTGTGACCTGCCACAGGGGTGCCTCCCCCCCACAACACCTGGGAAAGGGGGTTGTGTGAGATCATAGTTTTTTTTTGTGCCCTGTCACAGGGGTGCCTTCCCGCCCCCACGACAGGCTGGAAAGGGGGTTGTGTGAGACCTTAGTTATTTTTGTGGCCTGTCACAGGGGTGCCTTCCCGCCCCCACGACAGGCTGGAAAGGGGGTTGTGTGAGACCTTAGTTATTTTTGTGACCTGTCACAGGGGTGCCTCCCCCCCCCCACCCCCACAACACCTGGGAAAGGGAGTTGTGTGAGACCTTAGTTATTTTTTGTGCCTTGTCACAGGAGTGCCTCCCCCCCACAACACCTGGGAAAGGGGGTTGTGTGAGACCTTAGTTATTTTTTGTGCCCTGTCACAGGGATGCCTTCCCGCCCCACGACAGGCTGGAAAGGAGGTTGTGTGAGACCTTAGTTATTTTTGTGACCTGTCACAGGGGTGCCTTCCCGCCCCCACGACAGGCTGGAAAAGGGGTTGTGTGAGACCTTAGTTATTTTCTGTGCCCTGTCACAGGGGTGCCTCCCCCCCCCC
>CAKNXH010048772.1:0-10685 GCA_932178445.1 Andricus quercusramuli
ATTTTCTACAAAACATTTTAATTTTGGACCTGAAAATAATAATTTTCAACAAAAAAGATAATTTTTATCCAAAATAGTTGATTTTTCTAGAAAACTGTCGAATTTTCAAACCAAAAACAGGAATTTTGTAGAAAAAAATCAATTTTCGACCTGAAAATATCAATTTTCAACCAAAAAGTTAATTTTCTACAAAATGCTTGATTTTTCTACCAAAATAGTTGAATTTTCATTCCAAAAAGACAAGTTTTCAAAAAATCGTTAAATCCGTAAAATAAGGTTACTTTCACAACTGAAAAAAAATTGTTATTTAATTTTATATTAAGAATTTAAAAAAATTTAAGCACGTTCTTGAGAAAATTCCTGACTTTCGACAAATTCCCTGTCTTAAAAAAAAAATCCCCTGAAATTTCCAGGTTTTTTCGAGGTATATAAAAATTCCTTGACAATTCCAGGTTTTCCAGACACCCTGGTGGCATACCAGCGCGATTTCTGTTTTCGATAGAATTTCTGCAGGAAACGCAATTCGAACTTGGAAAAAAGTTATTGAGTAACGCGAGATTCTTACGGATCGTTTCTCTTTTTAAATATACATTCATATTTATATATATATTTATAAATTGTAACCGTTATCTAACCGACTAACCTGCGGTTATACAGTTAATTAGTTCATTTATTCGTTTACCTGTAATTTTCGACTCTGTTGACGACGCTAATCTCTAAACACGTTAAGATTACCGCTCTTACATTTTTTTTTCTAGTGCACCCACTGAATTTGCAAAACATTTTGTAAATATTCTGCGCGATAGAAAATTAAAATGTTCTTACAGAAAATATAAACCTTGGCACCACTGATCCTCGCGGAAAAATAAACCTTTAAATATATTCAATTAAACTAACTCACATTTAAAAACACGTTCTAAAATCGTTTTGAAAATTTTCAATATATATTCTCAATATACATCAATTTTCCGCGTAATATCAGTCCTTTTTTTCAGTCGAGTGCCGATACTTTTTTCCGTAAGAACATTAATATTAATCCTTTTTCGAACCAGTGATGGGAAAGTTACTTTTTTAAAGGAAATTTAAAGTTATCGTTTCAAAATGTAACTTTTTCTTGGTTACTTTTACGAAAAAAGAAATTCGTTACTTTTTTAGTTAACTTTTTTATTTTAGAAATACTAGCAGGATTAATCAAATTATTTTTAATACGAAATAAAAATTTCGAATAACTTTTTATTTTTGTAAAAAGGTTTTAAACACTTAAATTCGAGCTCAAATAGTTTTTCTATGATTTTATAATCTAAACAATATAAAAACTTACCAAAAACATTTATTTTACCATTTAAAAATGTGTTTATTCTCTTGAAACCTTTCAAAATTCTTGAAAAGCTTCTTTTTTCGTTATCTTTAATAATCTAAATTTTGTTGTCAATTTTTTGAAATCTTCTCATGATTCAAATTATTTTCGAATCATTTCAAAACTTCTAAATACTTTTTTTAACCTTTCAAATTTTGCTCAAAATTTTACAAAAATTGCCTTATAATCTTACCGATTCTTTTTTTATAATTGTGGAAATGTTTTGAAATCTTTCTCAAAATAAAAATAATTTTTTATTTTCATAGGGATCTTGAGAAAATTTTGTTATTATTGAAAACTTTAAATCCTTGATAAAACTTCAATACTTTATTTCGGAATCTTCAAAAATCTACATTTTGTTTAAAATGCTTGGAAATTCTTTCCTGAAATTTCTTCAAAACTTCTAAATATTTTTTTTAATGATTCAATTTTTTTTCTCAATTTTTAATAAAACTATAAAAACCGTCTTAAAATCTTTCAGATTTCTCTTGAAATCTTGTCAAATATCCTCTTAAAACTAATTTTTCAAAATAAAAAATCATTAAAAAATATTTTCCTAGGAAACTTATGAACATTTTCTTATTCACTTAAAAACTTTCAAAAATCTACATTTTATTGTAAATAATTTGAAATCTTTTAAAATTTTTCCTCAAAATTCATTTTTTCAAAATAAAAAATCATTTGAAATTTTCCCAGGAATGAAAAGAAAATTTTTTTATCTTTTTAAACCTTTCAAAATTCTTAAAAAGCTTTTTTTGAAGTATTAAAAAATCTACAATTTGTTTCAAATTTTTAATTTTTTAAAGAATTTCTTCAAAACTTCTAAATATTTTGAAAAACAATTCGAATTTTTCCTCAGATTTTGTAAAAACTATAAAAACTGCCTTTAAATCTTTCCGATTCCTTTTCGAAAATTTTTAAAAATCTTTTTCAATCTTTTTCAATATTCTCTTAAAACCTCACTTGAAACTAATTTTTCAGAATGAAAAATCATTTAAAAATATTTTCCTATTAATATTAAAAAAATTTGATTTTCTTGAAACCTTTAAAAAATCTAAATATTGTTTTAAATTATTTAAAGTCTTTTTAAATTTTCACTTAAAATTCATTTTTCAAAATAAAAAATCATTTCCAATTTTCCCAGAAATCTTAGGAATTTTTTTCAATCTTTTGAAACATTTCAAAATTCTTAAAAAGCTTCTTTTTTTCGCAATCTTCAAAAATCTACATTTGGTTTCAAATTTTTTGATATCTTCTCAAGATTTAAATTATTTTGAAATCTTTTAAAACTTCTAAATATTTGTTAACATGATTCGAATTTTTTCTTACATTTTTACAAAAATTACCCTGAAATCTTCCAGATTCTTTTTTGAAAATTTTGGAAATGTTTTTCAATGTTTTGAAATATTTTAAAATATTCTCCTAATATCAATTTTTCAAAATAAAAATCATTTTAAATTTTTACAGGAAGCGTAAGAAATTTTTATTATTATCGGCACCTTTTAAAATCTGTTTAAAAAAATTAATTTCGACATCTTTTGAAATCTTTTTAAATATTCTCTTAAAACTAATTTTTCAAAATGAAAAATCATTTTAAAATATTTTTTTATGAATCTTAAAAAAAATTGTTATTCTCTCTAAATATCTGAAAAATTTACATTATGTTTTAAATTATTCCAAATTTTTTTTTATGTATTCTCTGAAAATTCATTAAAAAAAATAAAGAATCATTGGAAATTTTCCCAAGAATTTCAAGAATTTTTTTTAATTTCTTGAAACCTTTCAAAGTTCTTAAAAAGCTTCTTATTTTCGAAATAAAAAAGCTATGGTTTTAAATTTTTAGATATCTTCTCAAGAATAAGATCCTACAAAATTGAAAGAATTGTCTTAAAATCTTCCAAATTATTTGTATAATAAATTTTTTTACTCGTAAAAATTATAGTGATGCAGCAAAATATTAAGAAGAAAATTATTTTTCAATATTACAAAATTATAAGAATATTTAATGACAAAATTAATTAAAAGTAAACAATAAACACTGTAATAAACAATTTTTGTGACAAAATATTAAAATTTGAGATTTTTAAAATTTGGATTTCCCTTAATCGATTTCTTTTCTACGTGAAACTGCCAACATTTTTAATTTCTTTATCTTAATTGTTTACAAACATTCAAATTGTCATATTTCACCAAATATTATCACAGGCATATTATTTTTAGGTATATTTATAGCAATTCAGGCATTTGTAAGAAAATAAAATCTGAAAAAACCTGAAATTTAAATATTTTGCGATAGAAAATCTTTATAACGATGGTTATTGTTAACTTTTTAATTATTTTTATATTGAAATTTTAATCGTTTATCGTCAAAATGATACTCGATTATAAAAATTTGTCATCCGATATTTTGTATTATATTTATAAATAAATTCTGTAAAAAAATTCCCAATGTGGATATTTGAAGGCAGAAAAAAATAATTTTTTGTCTTAATTTACCTAAAATTATGTCGGCAGTGATGTTCAACTATGGAAAATTGACAACTGACATTTTTTATTAATTTTTTAAGCAAATTATGTAGAAAATTTCTAAAATGGCTTCTATAAGTTATTTTGAACCTCGGTTTTTTATTTCATTACACTCTGTGGCATAGTGATGCTATAAATATTTTTATCAGCTTTTGAAAAGTCATCATTGATACTTTTTCATCCACTAATTTTTTTTTTTCATTTCATCCGATAAAAAAGGAAAAATTCGTTTTAAAAACAATCAAATTTATTAGTTTTTTGTTGATGAAATGTTCGAAATCCGGCCGAAATAAAGATAAATTTTTGCTTTATGGCTAAAAACTAATTCTATCAATAAAAACCTATTTTACTACGTTCAATAAAACGTATAGATTGTCGTAAAAAAAGATTTGTGAACTACATTTAAAATGTAACTAAAAAAGTAACGATTTTTACAATAACTGTTGCTGAAAAGCCTGTAACTAGTTACCAATTCATTACCTATTTACAAAAGTAACTTCGTTACCAAAAAAAGTAACAATTTCTCATCACTGGTTCGAAAGACACTACACCCTTGAAAATACTCTTCCAAATGAATTTCGAAATTCGGAAAAAATATTCTCATCGGTCTGGTGAAGTTGGTAGTTTTTTTATGTATAAGAATGAAGAGAGTTCATGGCACGTTATTCGTTCTTCGATCACTCATAGATACGTTGTTCTATGTCGAAAAAATGACGGATCGAGTCGTTCCGATTTCCGATTTCTGGCAGCAAATGTGTAGCAGCTTTGTGAGAACTCCTGGAATTTGTTGTCCAGTGAGTAGTGGGACTTCCAGTGATGAGTGGGACTTCCAGTGAGGAGTGGGACTTCCAGTGAGGAGTGGGACTTCCGAGTCGGAGTTCTGGACTGCTTATCGCCTGTACAACAACGATTCAGAGTCGTTTGCGATAGTTGATTCAACAATAAATACCATAAAACTCCATGGCACAATTGACGTGTGCCGGATGAAAGTGACCATGCGGCATCATGTGGCTCTGCATGTGGGCCGTGTATCAGTCTGTCGGCGGTTCGAGATACGGGATTTCGCTTGTGACATTGAAGGACTCGAAATAGTGATTGAGGAACTCGAAAGTTGGTCTTTTTTCGGGTGTCGAGTCCCAGCACTGCAACATCAGTCGGTAAATGCTGTCTGGTAGAGGGTGATTCACGGGCTTGGGCATCCGGTATCCTTTGTCCACCTGCTCGATCACTTCGCGACCGTGCATTCCTGAAAAAAATTTACTTTTTAATTTCAGGGATCACAGCGCAAAAGGAGCTCAAAAAAGGGGAAATAGGGTTGTTTTCTCACGAAAAAGGGGAAAATAAACATTTCTTTTCATAGGTTGAAAAAAACAAACAATCTTTTTGTAAGAAATGTTACATTTTTCAATAATTTTCGATGATTTCTGCCATTAAAGATTTATTTTTAAAAATTGGATATACTTAGATCGTTGGAAATCCATGCAGAATGATATAAAAAAGTCCGAGAAAAAATACACAATTTTGATTTGTTTAACATCGTTCTCATAGATTTTTTTCCAAGATTTGTCATTTCGTTCTTATTATAATTATTACTTTCAATGTAAATTTAAAACTAAACTTTCCAGTAGAGCAAAGTAAAAAAGCTAAAATTAATCCAATCCAATTTAAAATTTGAATTTACAATTCAAATTTTTTTTAGATTAAAAATAATGTGATCTTATTTAAAATTTTTTGAAAATATACAAAGACAGCTTGAACCAAAGAAAGATGATATTACTTTGTATTCATGGAAACATTTTTTTCGTGGTGTTTATAACGTTCCAAAATCGCAAAAAAGATATGAAATCCCAAAAATCCTAACTCATAACCAATTTTTTTCCCGAAAAAGCAAAATAACAAAATGTTTCTTCGGTTCAAGCTGAATAAATTTCAGGTTCGAAATAATCAACTTTTTTTAAACACATGTGCGTATATCTCAATCCAAAAAAACGTTTTATTTTTAAATTTCGCAATTTTAGGTTTTCAACAAATAAGATAATTTTTGAACAAAATGATTGAATTGATGAATTAAGAACATCAGTATAAACCAAAAATCGAATAGTTACATTTTCGTATCAAAAAATTAATTTTCAATTGAAAAAAACTAAATTTTCTCCCGAATTGTTGAATTTTGAAGCCTGAAAGAAGAATTTTCTACAATGCAGTTGATTGTTCAACACGAAAATATGAATTTTCAATTAAGAAATTAATTTTCAATCAAACATTAAAATTTTGAGTTAAAAACCCTAGCTTTTAACAAATAAAAAAACTTTAACTAAAATGATGAATTTTTAAGTAAAAAATGAATTTTTGACAAAGCAGTTCAAAATTCGACCAATTAGTTCAATTCTCTACAAAACTGTTGAATTTTCGAGCAAAAATTCAAATTTTCTACAAAACAGTTGAATCTTTCACCCGAAAACACGAATTTTCAACAAGAGTTGAGTTTTTAACCAAAAAAGAATTTTTAGTCAATGAAGAAAAAAATTGCATTCGAAATGTCGAATTTTAAAGCAAGAATTACATAAGTTTTTAACCAAATAGTTGAATTTTCAGAATAAAAAAGATCAACTTTGAACCAAAAATGGAATTTCTACATTTTCATTTCAAGAAACTAATTTTCAAATGAAAAAAAAAAAATTTCTACCAAATTATTGAATTTTGGTCTGGGTCAACCCAAAAAAAGAACTTTCTACAATTTAGTTAAAGTGTAAAAAAAATTCTTTTACCATGTTGAAAATAAATTTTGTATTGACAATTCATATTTTTGGGTAGAAAATTCATCTATTTGGGTTAAAAATTCTACTACTGGGTTAGAAACGAACTCTTTTGTTTCGAAAATTAATATTTTCGGGTTGAAAAGTAAGCTATTTAGTTGAAAATTCATCTTTTTAGCTTAAAAATTCAACTATTTTGTTGAAAATTCGTCTTTTTGGGTTGAAAATTCGAATATTTGGTTGGAAATTTACTTTTTTTTTACAATTCATATTTTTGGGTAGAAAATTCTACTATTGGGTTAGAAATTAACGCTTTTGTTTTGAAAATTAATATTTTCGGGTTGAAAATTTAGCTATTTAGTTGAAAATTCGTCTTTTTGGGATGAAAATTCGACTATTTGGTTGAAAATTCACTTTTTTGTTGAAAATTCAACTATTTTGTCGAAAATTGGTCTTTTTTGTTTGAAAATTCAACTACTGGGTTTAGCATAAACTTTTTTGTTCAAAATTCGAATATTTGGTTGAAAATTCATATTTTGGGGTTGAAAATTCAACTATTTTGTAGAAAATTCGTCTTTTTAGGTTGGAAATTAAAATTTTTTTTTAAACTCAACTGTTTTGTAGAAACTTCGTCTTTTTGTGTTGAAAATCAACTTCTTTGTTGAAAAATCGTCTTTTTGTTTGTTTAAAATTAATTTTTCAACTGAAAATTTCACTATTCCATTGTTGGATAAAAACTAATATTTTTGAGTTGAAAATTTTTAGTGTTTAATTAGTAAAAAGTACAATTGCTTGTAGCTTCAAAGATTCATTAAATTTATCTACCTCTCTAGTTACAAGTGCAACTATTTGATTGAAAATTCACGTTTTTTGTTGAAAATTCTGTTTTGTTTTTTTGGTAGAAAATTCATCTTCTTCGTTGAAAATTCAACTTCTTTGGTTTAAAACTCAACTACTTGGTTAAAAGTTGAACTATTTTGTTAAAAATTCAACTTTTTTGTAGAAAATTCGTCTTTTTGGGTTGAAAATTCGACTATTTGGTAGAAAATTTACTCTTTTTTTGACAATTTATATTTTTGGGTAGAAAATTCATCTTTTTGGGTAGAAAATTCGACTGTTGGGTTAGAAATTAACTCTTTTGTTTTGAAAATTAATATTATCGGCTTGAAAATTAAGCTATTTAGTGACAAATTTATTTTTTTAGCTTAAAAATTCGACTATTTTGTTGAAAATTCGTCTTTTTGGATTGAAAACTCGACTATTTGGTTGAAAATTCACTTTCTTCTTGAAAATTCATATTTTCGGGTTGAAAATTCAACTGCGTTATAGAAAATTTGTCTTCAATCGAATGCTCGATCACTTCGCGACCGTGCATTCCTAAAAAAAATTTACTATTTAATTTTTATCCCTTTCCGGTCAGACATTTACAGGACCTAAAATGTTTCAAATTTCGGATTAGACACCTTTTGTACGTGGAACATCCCCCAACTTACAAGGAGAAGCGAAAAAAACTTTTTTCAACTGTATCGATAAGAGCTCTTATTGATAGAGTTGAAAAATGTATTTAATTTGAAAAAAAAATTTGTATACAAACAAAAAAAGAAACAAATTTGAATAAAATAGAATCGATCACAAAAAAATAAATTTTTGACAAATTAGTTCATCTTTCAACCAAGTAGTTGAATTTTCAAGAAAAAAATTAATTTCTAACCCAATAGTCGAATTTTCTACCTAAAAAGACAAATTTTCAACAAAAAAGTTAATTTTCGATCAAATACTCGAATTTTTAACACAAAAAGACGAAGTTTCTACAAAACAGTTGAATTTTCAAAAAAAAAGTTAATTTTCAACCTAACAAGACGCATTTTCTACAAAACAGTTGAATTTTCAACCCGAAAATATGGATTTTTAACTAAATAGTGGAATTTTCAACCCAAAAAGATGAATTTTCAAAAAAAGTTAATGTTCAACCCAATAGTCGAATTTTCAATCCAAGAAGACGAATTTTCAATAAAAAAGTTGAATTTTTAACCAAATAGTCGAATTTTCAACCAAATAGCTAAATTTTCAACCCGAAAATATTAACTTTGAAAACAAAAGAGTTAATTTCTAACCCAATAGTCGAATTTTCTACCCAAAAAGAAGAATTTTCAACTAAAAAGGTTGAATTTTCAGCTAAAACAAAATAATTTCTAAGCAGTTACTCTTTTAACAACAAAAGATGACATTTCTACCAGATAGTTAAATTTTCAACAAAAGAGTTAATTTCCAAACCAATAGCCGAATTTTCTCGAATTTTCAACACAAAAAGACAAATTTTCAGCAAAGCTGTTGAATTTTCAAGTTAAAAAGATGAATTTTCAACCAAATAGTTAAATTTTTATCAAAAAAAAGTAAATTTTCAACCCGGAAATATTAATTTTCAACAAAAAAGTAGAATTTTTGAGCCAATAGTCGAATATTCAAACCAAAAAGCCATATTTTCTACAAACAGCTAAATTTTCAACAAAAAAGTTGTTTTACTACCAAATACTAGAATTTTCAAGCCAAAAAGTCGACTTTTCTACAAAACAGCTGAATTTTCAACAAAAAAAGTTAATTTTCAACAAAAAAGTTAATTTTGAACCAATTAGTTGCATTTTCATCAAAAACGATGAATTTTCGAAAACCAAAAAATCATTTTCAATCAAATAGTCGATATTCCCACACAAAAAGACAAATTTTCAACAAAAAAGTTAATGTTCAACCAAATAGTTGAATGTTCAACCCAAAAAGACGAATTTTCTACAAAGGACTCGGATTTTCAAATCGAAAATATTAATTTTCAACAAAAAATTCAATTTACAACCAAATAGTCGAATTTACAACCCAAAATGACGAATTTTCTACAAAACAGTTGAGTTTTCAACCGAACTGTCGAAGTTTCAAACCAAAAAGACAACTTTCCTACAAAACAGTTGAATTTTCAAAAAAAAAGTTGATTTTTGACCAATTACTTGGATTTTTAATCCAAAAAGTCGAATTTTCTACAAAACAGTTGAATTTACAAAAAAAAGTCAATTTTCAACCCAATAGTCGAATTTTTAGCCCAAGGAGACGAATTTTCTACAAAACAATTGAATTTTCAACCCGAAAATATGAAATTTCAACGAAAAAGTGAATTTTCAACCAAATAGGCGAATTTTCAACCCCAAAAAATGAATGTTCAACAAAATACTTAAATTTTGAAGCTAAAAAGATGTCTTTTCAACCAAATAAATAAATTTTCAACACGAAAATATTAATTTTCAAAACAAAAGAGTTAATTTCTAAACCAATAGTCGAATTTTCTACCCAAAGAGATGAATTTTCAACAAAAAAGTTGAATTTTCAACACAAAAATATGAATGATCAAAAAAAAGGAAATTTGCAACCAAATAGTCGAATTATCAACCCAAGAAGACGAATTTTCTGCAAACAGTTGAATTTTCAGCCAAATAGACAAATTTTTTACCGAAAAAGACGAATTTTCATGGAAAAAGTTCATTTCCAACCCAATAGTCGAATATTCAAACCAAAAAGACAAATTTTCTACAAAACAGTTAAATTTTCAACAAAAAAGTTGTTTTTCGACCAAAAACTCGAATTTTCAACCCAAAAAGTCGACTTTTCTACAAAACAGCTGAATTTTCAACAAGAAAAGTTAATTTTCAACCTAATAGTAGAATTTCTTACACAAAAAGATGAATTTTCAACATAAAGACGAAATTTCAAGAAAAAAATGAATTTTCAACAAAAAAGTTAATTTTGAACCAATTAGTCGCATTTTCATCAGAAACGATGAATTTTCAACAAAAAAAAATCATTTTGAATCAAATATTCGAACTTTCCATACAAAAAGACAAATTTTCAGCAAAGCTTTTGAATTTTCAAGTTAAAAAGACGAAATTTCAACCAAATAGTTGAATTTTGATCAAAAAAAGTACATTTTCAACCCGGAAATATGAATTTTCAACAAGAAAGGTGTTTTTCGACCAAATAATCGAATTTTAAACCCAAAAAGTCGT
>CAKNXH010048777.1:0-19258 GCA_932178445.1 Andricus quercusramuli
TATGTGTGTGTGTGTGTGTGTGTGTGTGTGTATATTCGGTTTCGGTTTCGATTCCCTTGGAATAGAAACGAAGGGCTTATGACAAAGCCACCGAACGCGTCCTCGGGTTGCGGATAGAGGGTCCCCGTACCAAGGGTTTCTGCTGAATATGGTTACAATAACTAATAAGCAGTCGCGGACAATTCTTCAGGGATGGTCCCGAAAGAATAACCCCTAAGCGAAGGTGTGAGAACCGTGCCGAAAGCTGCATGGCACCCGGGTGAGGTGTCTTTAACGGTGACTCTGGGCTATAGGGCGACGTCTCAGAGTATCAGCCTTATCCTTGCACGCGGGGCTCTACAAGGATTGACAAACCCTTTTCCTAGCTGCTCGTGGGAACAACAATGAAACCAACAAACCACCAAAATGTTGTAGATGCGGTTCAAAACGATCGAACGCGCAGAGCACCCGACAATGGATCGGCAAACAATGCCGATCATCCTAGAGTTCGGGGTGCTGAAAATAATTTAGATGGAAACACGACGACGAACCGGCGAAACGCCCACATTCAGCGGACGCATCAACTTAAGAATGACGTTCTAGACTGCTACGATGCCAGTAACATCCCTGTTCGTGGAGGCTTTATATCGCGTATGCATACTCTGTGGTGCCAGAGACACCCAGAGCTTCAATACGTTTCGCCTCAGTCTTTGCGAAATCAAGCCGACTACCTCCGGAAAAATGGATATGTACGCAGAGCGCTTTCTCAACCGCTGCTTGAACAAGCTGCAGGCGAAGATGAAACGACATTAGGACCAACCGCAGAAAGCAGGCACCTTCTGGAAAATGATTGCAATGTCAGTACAAGAAGGAACATCAACATGCAAGTTCCTCTTAAGCCCCAAGATCTGGCTGAAATGGATGCCTCCCTTCGTGGAGATATCTCGCAAGAGTCCGACCTCTGGACCATCAATTGCTCAGTTTTTGGTGCTGCGAGAGCTTTGGCTGATTCAAATCAAAGGCTGAAACCGACGATGGGTCAGAAGACCAGACGACGCTTGCATCAACTGTACAAGAAAATTGGATGGGGAAGACAGAATGCGTCCCGTGTTCAATGTGTGATTGACTACATAACATCTGGTAGACCGTTCACGGTTCACGGAAAGGGTTCGAAAGTTCGCCCAAGAACTAAGGACCTTGAATCACACACTGTACAAGTCAAAGCTGCTGACAATCAAGCAACATATTGTTGACAAAATAAGGCTGTTATCCGACGCAAGGAGGAGGATACAGAAGAGGGAGAGATGGAACAGGGAGAATCAACAGTTTCTTGCTGACCCATCATGCCTCTTCAGTGATCCCCCTGTTTTTGTAAAAAATCCACCCAAGCCCAAGGAGGTAGAGACTTTTTGGAGAGAGGTGTACAAGATCCCGAAAACACTAGAGTTGAAAGAAGATACTGACAATATCATCCGCTTCAAGGAGTTTTGCAACAGCCTCAAAAAATCTGAGGAGGAGTGCCCATCAGTCACTGCCGAAGAGTTGAAAAAAGCACTTAGAGGCACAAAGAACTTTTTCGGTGCTGGACCAGATTGTATCAAGAACTTTTGGTGGAAGAAGTTTACTTCTATACACCAACATTTGGCCCGCATATTCACCTCATATCTGAAATCAGAGACGCCCATTCCGCAGTGGCTGGTGCTAGGACGCACTATACTCCTACCGAAAAAAGGCAACTTGTCCAGAACAGAGAATTACAGGCCAATAACTTGTTTAAACACACTGTATAAGATCTTTACAGCTGTCCTTAACAACAGGATTGTTCGACGAATTGAGCCTGTATGGCGAGAGATGTACGAACAAAGTGGCTCGAAAAAAGGTGTAGCAGGCTGTCGAGAGAACCTGCTAATTGACAGGTGTGTCTGTAAAGACGCTGCCGCCCATCAGCACGTCCTGTCAATGGCCTGGATTGACTACCGGAAAGCTTTCGATTCAACCTCTCATAGACTTATCATCTGTCTGTTAGAAAGCTTGAAGGTACATCCACACATAGTGAGATGCATAGAGAGATTGATGCTTCTTTGGAAAACTAGATTTAGCATCTCATCTAGGAATCATCGTCTGACGACGAACAAGGTCACCTTCCAGAGGGGTGTCTTTCAAGGGGATAGTATGAGCCCTTTGCTTTTTTGCATCACACTTCGGCCTCTATCTCTCGCACTACGAAATTCTCCTGGATACCTCTGTGGCGACACTAATCAGCGTTAGCATAAGGTCACTCACTTTTTTTTTTATATGGCTGACCTGAAGATCTATGCCGCTGGTAAAAGGAAACTTCAAACTGCTGTAAATATCGTCAAGAACTACACAGGAGAGATTGGGATGACTTTGGTTTGGACAAGCGTGCCAAAATTCATTTGAAGAAAGGAAAGATTACTGGCGTTTTCAAGGACCCTGACCTTGTGGATATAAGTGTTATTAAACATCTTAACACTGGAGAGACTTATACATACCTGGGCGTGCCTCAAAGCCGCATTCAGGACGTAGCATCAGTGAAGGAGGCTCTCCGAAGCAGATACAAGCATCTTCTTCGACAGATTCGGTCTTCCAATCTGTCGGCGTTGAACAAGGTATCATCTGCGACTAACATGCTTGCCGTCCCGGTTCTACTCTACTCGTTTGGGGTGGTTCAATGGACGAAGGACGAGCTTAAGGCCCTTGATGTCACCACGCGTAAGATCATGCATATGCATAAAAGCTTGCATATCAATTCGTCAGTTCTGCGATTATACATTTCACGCCGTCAAGGCGGACACAGACTTCTGAATCTCCAATGTCTTCATAACCGAATTGTTTTTGTTGTATTTATTTAGTCCGCAATCATACATGGGGTACTTATGGCTAGTGAGCCCTTACTGACATTTTATTTCTTTAGCGCACGCGCATAGGTATAGTCAGTCTCGATGCAGCTAGCGATGGATAGAGAGCTGCTCTTTCGATCTAGTTTTAATTTGCCTTTGTTCTTCGATATTAATCAGTATAATTTTTCGTATTGATTAGTGTAATGTGACTCACTTTATTCGTCAAATAAACTTGATAGAGTCTAAAGTAATTCTGGTGTTTCTTTCTTTTAGACTATAGATAGACAATTGTTTTAAGTACAGCTTACATCGTTGCGAATGGCAGCGATCCTCTCCTAAAGATGGTCAGAAACCACGAGATGATTGGCGAAGGAGCGTTCCTTTACAAAGCCGCGGAGCAAGCTGCCGAGACCCTTGGCCTGAATTTCAACATCAGAAGTGAGGAAAGTGCATTACTCCATCTAGATGCTTCACGTCTAAAAGCCGAAGTAAAGAAAGCAGAGGTTGGAAAGTTTCACCAAGAGCTACTCGACAAGCATATGCACGGAAACTTTCACAGAAATGTAGAAAAACAGTCCTTGTCAAAGGAGCAAACTTTTGCTTTCCTCAAATCATCAGGACTCAATTCAGGTACAGAGGGTTCTATTTTCGCCTGCCAGGAAGGTGTCATTTCCTAGTTAGCATACCGTGACCGCATATTATGTCAAGAAGTTCCCAGCGATAGGTGCAGAGCGTGTCATGCACACGCTGAGTACCTAGAACACATACTATCGAGGTGCCCGACCCACGCAGGAACAACGTATATCTATAGACATAATGCGGCCCTAAGAGTACTTTATTACCACCTTTGTCGCTCTTACGGTGTTGTTCGCGACCCTGCCCTGCCGAACACTCCAAGGGATATAGAGTCAATTGTCCGAAACGAGAAGTGCCAGATTTTCGGGCAGCAGTTTTCGCTGCGCACTCGAGGCCTGACATTGTTCTCAAAGACTTCGAGAAACGAACGATATTCGTGATCGAATTCTCGGCTCCGTCCGAATACAACATCACTTATATTTTTCATTTTCTTTGTCAGACAATTTCATTATTTCTTCCTGAAGAAGACCAACAACCATGGTCGAAACGTCGAAGAGTAATAAAGTTTTTCTTAAATTATACATTACAATTGGAGTTTTTTGATATTTGATGGCTGCTAAGACCGAAGAAAATTTCCTCATCTATAGAACAAACCTTCTCAATCCTTGATTCTGCATTTTCTTCGAATCCATGAAATGTGATATGAAACGAGAAAAATAGAATAGATTTCAATCATATTCTAAAATTTTAAATACAATGAAAGACGACCTCAAACACAAATTTTAAAAATTATTAATACTATACGCGTAGGAATAGATGGTATTTCTATATATAAAGATGATTCAACTAACGCTTTCTGTAATTTGTCCCATACTCCTTCATATCTATAACTCTTCTCTTCAATTAGGATTTTTTCCTGATCTATGGAAAGAACCCAAAGGCGAAGTTAGATGCGGCCCAACACTGGCCCAGTATCGGCAAAAATATTGCCGAAGATCGGCTGCCAATATCGTACCGTTGCTGGAATGATAACTCCGGTATGCACCTGGCGGCCAATTCTAGCCCAGACTCTGGCCGCCATCACCGGAGTTAATTTCAAAAATAATAAAAAATCATTGAATTGTTCTTAGAACGCATATATATGTGTAGAGTGAATACATATATTACATTTTCAAATATTATATTACAAATAAAATTTCTAACACTACAGGGTATCGAACCTACATCTTTAACTAAATCTATCGCCTAGCAGCCAGAAATCTTAACCATTGCGCTAAACTCAAAAAAGTTAAAACACCAAATTTGAAACTCTCTTTTTCTAATTAAATATTTATTATCATACGACGTTATGTAAATGTAAAATATACGAACTGTTAACAGGCATATCAATTAAATAATTTTTAAATAAATAATTTACATCGAAAACAATTTTTCTTCGTGTGATATTTCGTTTTTTCGCGTTTTGGACTACTTCACACCTTTCTACAATGACAGGAAATGTAATTTTTCATGAACATTTCAAGTTTTTAACGACGGAACTTAGAAATTTGATCGTGAACTTTGACAATTTTATAAGAACACATTTTTTTTAGTTCCGTGTAAGGTTTGGTTTTTAGGTGTTTTATACCATTTCACAAAGATTGACATAAAATGTAATTTTTTCTGAACATTTATAATTTTACATAAAGATGGAACTTGGAATTTTTTTCTTAAAAAAAAAACAGGAAAAAAGTTGTATTCACGAAAGTTGCTTTTATAGTTCCAAGACATTTTAGAACACATGAATATTTTTAAACGCATTTTTTAAATTTTTTAAATATTTATACTCTCGGCATAGTAATGCGCCGATAGTGGAGCCAGCCGTTAGCCACTACTGGGCGAATAGCCGATCATCTGCACTGGTGACCAGTACTGGGCCAGTACTGCGCCTGTGGTAAACTCCGGCGGAGTGTGGAAATTTCCACCTGGGTCGAAGTTTGGAACAGCAGTGCGCCAGGACTGGGCCGAACTCTGGCTTTTCCTTTTAAAACATGGTTTTCCGTAGTAAAAGTAACACTGGGCCCAGTGATGCGCCTTTTCTGGGCCAGATTCCGGGTTCTCCTATTGAAACATGTCTTGCCAGAGTAATGACGGAGTTTGGAACAGTGATTTTCGGCTGATTTCGATACTTCATGCCACCTCCAAACCGCTAGACCGTATTGTGCAATCGAAACTCACGAGTTACCTATAGATGCAAATAGGCTACTCGATCCGCTACAATCAGGCTTTTAGGCCAAGCACAGTACATTAACAGTCTCCTTTATACTTACTTCAGACTTTAAAATTGCTATAAAAAATAAAGAGATAACAATAGTTGTTTTATTTGAATTTTATCATTTTGATACTTTTGATCACATGCTTCTTTTACGTAAACTTCGTACGTTTAATTTATCCAATATTGCAATTGAATGGTGTGAATCCTATTTAAAACCCGTTTTTAATAAATAATTCTTAATGATAATGGTGAGCAGTCCGATTGGGTAGGGGTCAAGAGTGTAGTCCCGCAGGCCTCCATTCTTGCCCGCATCCTCTTTGGTCTGTACACCTCTGATCTTGGCAGTGATCTAAAGCACTGAAAGTACCATAAATACGCAAACGATTTTTAATTATACATTTCACGTTCTATCTCGTCCAGTAATAGTTAGATTGCGCGGGTTCAGAAGGATATTAACATAGTGAGTTAATGGGCACTAAACAATAGGTTATCGCTAAGCCCTTCAAAAACTAAAGCAATTATTATTGGACAGTACTTTTTCCGTCCCCAGGTACCCAGCAAAAAGAACGAATTTATACGCGTGGTCAAGGTTAATTCGAAAAAAATTACTAAAAAGTGCATGCATCAAGACCTGAACCAGCGATCTCTCATCAGTCCACAGAGTTCCCACTGAGCTCGGGAGAACTTACAAAACATTTACAATAAATTCTATATGGCCCGCAAGTTGGTTTTCCTGTTACGGATTAAATCGTATAAATCAACACTTGCTGAAATTTTTCGTGACGAATTGGGGCAAATTCGAGTGTCTACATTACTCTCACGAATTCAGACGCATTGCCCAATGTTGAAGCGTTTATGTGCTGACGCATTAACGCTGCTCTAGAGAACTAAATAATGCCATGCGCATTCCCAATCTAGCTCTTCTCCCTGGAACTGCGTATCGCAACTTACATTCTTCTGAACGAACGTGGTCGCTCGTACCGACGCGGTGATTGAGAAAAGCATAGTGTGCAACACGCGGGATACCTTGACTAACAACTTGCATAATTTACCACGTGCTTGTTGGTAATCAACGCTGTATCCCGCTTCTTGTACAATCTACTATTCTTCAGCATATTTAGTACTTTGAAAAAAAACTTTTATTTGTTTAAACAATTTTTTCCCCGTAAATTGTGAAAAAATATTAATTTCTGCAATTGATTGCCTAATTAACGAATGGTGAAAGTACTTTTTTTGGTTTAAGATATTAAGGCTATGTGACGAGTGGGTTACGTGACCGGATTCCTACCTTACCGACTCTTTTTTTATTTGTAAACTTATGTTCACACGAATAGCCACATCGAGTTTATATTTTGGGTTTATAAATAACAAGCACTAAGAAATGCGGCTCTGGTCCTAAATTTTAATAATCATGAAAAAAGCAGAACAAAATTATTTGCAAAAAAAACTTTTTTCATGATTATAAAAATTTAGGACCAGAGCCGCATTTCTTAGTGATTCTAATTTCTTATCCCAAATTTTCAACTCGATGTGGCTTTTCGTGTGAACATAAGTTTACAAATAAAAAAGTGTTGGTAAGGTAGAAATCCGGTCACGTGACCCACTCGTCACATGGCCTTAAGCAATTAAGTAATCGGTTCCACATTTTGAGGCCGCACAGTTGAATATTTTTGTCTAATTTTTTTGCATACGATATCTACATAATCATATTTCGAAACTAGCACAGCCGGTTTTTCGATAAAATGTTTATATTATAGATTATATAATCTAGATTATACGCGGCAAAAATGCTTAAACGGCCTCAAAATTCAGAGCCGATTGCTGAATTGCTGAATATCTTGAACCAAGAAAATATTACTTTTACCATTCGTTAATTAATAATATTCTTCCACGATTTAACAGGAAAAAATTGTTTGAACAAATAAAATTTCTCTTGGAAAATACTGAATATCCTGGAGAAAATATATTACTTCCTAAATATGTTCATTGTGCAATTCGTTCCAGAAAATAACTTCACAATTCTTACGACTTACCGGAAGAAGCAATTGTTTAAATGAATAATAATAAGCGTGAATTTGGTAGAAAACTGCAATGTAAATGCACAGAAGTTGTGTTCATGAATCTTTTCTTCACTTTCTTGTAATAATGTCAGTTTTTCTAACCGGCTGTAATCTCATAACAATGCAAGGGTTCTTTTGTTCCGAATAATTCGACTCGCTCCAGGGTGTCTGCCGACTGGAGTTTGACAAGGGCGAACAGGCGCGCTGGGGAAATGCATGGATAGCTAACACTGAGCGAAACTGCTATTGTACTTTATTTTTTCATTATTAAACAGAAAATAAACATTTTTTCGAAAAACCGGCTTTGCTTGCTTCGAGATTTGATTATGTAAATGTCGTATGCAAAAAATTAGAAACATATATTCAACCTTAAAATACCTTTAGAGTACTTCAACAGTTTGAAAGGAACACGAAATCTTTGCCAACGTCACCCAGATGACATTCTGTTAGCACACTGATGGCGTATATGCACGCAGATCTGCGGATCGACACGCAGATTGTGCTCTCACCTGATGAGACATATAAGTCATCATATGCCTGGCATATGTCTAGCAGAATCTGACGCATAATCTGCTACGCATATCGCTAGCAGATCTGTTACGCATATCGCTTGCAGATCCGACGCATATCTACGACAAAAATATAAACACTACTTCTAATTTGAATTTTTTTGCATTTTGAGAGAATTGTCAATGCTCAAAAATGCGAAATTCGAATTCGCTCTAGTGTGGACTTTATGTATACGCAGATGTAGTGTGGACTCTACGGGTTAAAATGAGAACAAAAAGGAATATCATGAATATCATGTTGGTTCGCCGGTACATGTGCACGCATGCGTCTTGAATCACGATTTCATGGGAAAAAACCGCAATTCCAAGATTTTTTGAAAATAGTGAAATCTTTCGATGTAATGAAAGTTGTCAAAAAGATCACTGCACAAAACATAACCCCATTTTATCACTATTAAGAAATTGGACTATGTCACGCGTTTGTATGTTGCACTGGATTTTCACGCCGTGCGACCTGTATGTAACAAAGGAAAATAGTGACCTTGACTTTTAATCCGTGTTATCTAACCATACAGCACAAAATGATGCAAATAATTGTGAAAACGACGCGACTCACTTGCGAGCTTGATGAAATTCGCAAACTGGACATTTGCCGGCATGCGCGCGCATTCCTCGAGAAATGGTTCCCGCGAATTTTAAAAAACTATAATTTTCAAAGAAATCTTCATTTGAGTAGACTAATTAATTTTTTGTAATGTTGATGTTGATTTGACGAACTTCATTAATTTATTTTTATAATATTCAATACATTCAGGATGGCCTGGAAACATGGAGGAGATAAATATTTTTTTAAACAAGGTTGTGTATAAATACCGGTACCGACAAAGAAAATGCGCGATATCACTTTAAGAATAACAAAAATTTGGATATATTTTAAAAATTAATTTTGCTAGAAAAAAAATAAAGATGAAAATCCTAATTTTTGAAATTTTGACAATTTTTCGAATAAAGTAAATTTTTGGATACTTTATATTTTTTTACATTTCCGGAAAAAGAACGAAACTTAAAGTTTTCAATTTTCCAACATTTCAAAAGTTTCAAAAAAATCCCAAAATTTTTTTAATATTTCCAAAAATCCACAAAATTAAAAAAAAATATTTAAAAAATTTCAATATTGTTTTGAAAATGGTTTATATAACTTTCCAATAACAATTAATTTTATAAGTAATAACTATAGAAAAATAAAATATTATTAGAAAGAATTCTGCCCTCATAGTGATTGCAGACTCTGCGTCACATTCTCACGGTATTGTGTGATGTAGAGTGTGTTGGCCAAATGTGACTCATAGCGCTCGCAGATGTGTGCTCGACAGTCCATGCTGGCGAGATGAGTGCGTTATTGCACGCAGAACCTGACAATCACAATCTGCGGGTGATCTGCGTCGCACAATTGTTATCTGGGCAACTCTGATTCTTCTTATTAAGTGTCTAATCTCCCCGTTTTTTAATTATGGGTGTATTCTGTATAATGATATCACGGATTAACTGAATACTAAACTCAAGCGAGTACTTAATGCCTGTATACGATTCATCTATAATGTACCGAAATATGAACATATTACCTCGCATATTACCCGATATCGGCAATGGACGGGATTTCTTAATGTGGCTAAGAGAGGACAACTTTTTATGGGCAATATAACTTACAATCTCTTTGATAACAAAACCCCACAATATATTCTAGATCTTTTTGAAAACAGAAATGTGACTTTACCTGCTAAGTCTAGGTTTCGTGTGAGAATAACGGTCCTTACAGTTTCACGTCACAAATCTTGGAAGTTGCAAAGATCCTTCATGGTGAGCGGAGAGTGTCTTCCCTGGTGGAAGTTTCGGAATGAAATTGAGTCCGTTTGAATCCGAACCTTCTGGTTGAAAGCTAAATCCAGTCAGAATGATTCCTTCCGATTACGTTGATTCTTGTTCAGTCCGAATTGATGTCTCAGGTTCATTCCGAATGAATCTGAAAGAAATTTTCATTCCGTCTGAACCCGCCTGATACCGAATGGCATTGAATGATTCCGTGCTTCAATCAGAATGATTTCACACTATTCTGAATAAAATTTTCATTCCGTCTGAATCCGGCGCAATAAGGTAGCTCATTCCGAATGACTTCGTTTGTTCCACTCACAGTCCGAATGATTCCGTAGTGAGAATTTTCATTCTGTATGAATACATCGCATGACGCGCGCTCATTCCGAATGATTCCGTGCCATTCCTCCTTCAGTCCAAATGATTCCGCACATATCAGAATGAAAATTTCACTCCCTTTGACTGCGTGAGCAGACGAAAAGTAATTCCGAATAATTCCGTGCCATTCAGCACTCAATCCGAATGATTCCGTATCGATCGCAATGAAATTCTTATTACGTTTGAATCCGTTAAATGACGCGAGTTCATTCCGAACGATTCCATGCCACTCAGCACTCAGTCTGAATGATTCCACATCGATCGGAATGAAATTCTCATAACGTTTAAATCCGTCAAATGATGCGAGTTTATTCCGAATGATTACGTGTCATTCAGCTCTCGGTCCGAATGATTTCGCATCGATCGGAATGAAATTCTTATTCCATTTGAATCCGTCAAATGACGCGGGTTCATTCCGATTTATTCCGCGGTATTCCGTCTAAATCCACCAAATAACCCGTGCTTATTCTAACTCATTCCGTACCATTCCGAAATCATTCCGAATGATTCCGCGCTTATCAGAATAGAATGCCCATTCTGTCTGAATCCGCCGTATAGCGCGAGCTTATTCCAACTGATTCTGTCCCATTCCGAACTCGCACTTCACAAAATGAAATGCTTGTGAGGCGACTGGATTTCGAATCATTCCGCCGTCAGTGAAAATGATTCCGCTTCATTCCGCATGAATTCGCAGAATGACGAAAAAGTTCATTCTGAATGATTCCGTTTCAATTTGAATTTTGCTTGTTCAACTTTTTCCGTATCTCGTCTCGTTATTGCGAAAAAAGGGAAATTTCAATTTTTCATCTAAATAAATTCAATGTTCTTTTCTCCAAGATTCGGGCATAAGATAAACTATTGGGATAAATGCACCATATCACTACCAACATAGAAAAAAATCAAGAAAAAAATAAAGCGATGGCCTTTTTGAGATATTTATCAAAAAGTTTAAAAGTTTTAATACTAAAAAATTAATCGGAAAATTGTTTTTGTCTGATTGGTGAAATGCGGTTGGTTAAAAATTCTCTGAAAAGCAATATATATTTCGTCCCGAAATTATTCTGTGACTTCAGCATCCACAGCCTGCCTGATTTGCACTTGTGATTTAAGTTTGCAAATTTCTTTTCTTTTCAGTAGAAATGGCTATTAATAAATCTTAATAAACGTTGTATTAGACATCCCATGTTTATAAAATTTTAAGTACTTGTTGGACCGTAAATTGCCTTTTTTAGCATTTCTATGCATTTCTATGTATTTCTATGTCCATTCGTGATTTAAATCTGCAAATTTTTTTAATTTTAATTAGTGACTTGTATTACTAAAACCTGAAAAGTTTTATATTACACGCCCTATGTTTCGAAACGTTGTGAAATAATTAGGTTCTGGATAGTTATAGTACGCAATGACCCATAACTGGTGAATTAATATTTGACCTTATTAGACTGAATTCAAATATGTGTAAAATATCAACATAAAATATTACTCAAAAATTGGATTTGAATGCCTGGATCTATCTTAAGGGCGTTAAAACTAGCATCTAATCTCAAATTGAATTAAGTTATTTTACTCCATAAATACTAGAATTACATCTTTTTTTAGATACTTTTTTGAAGCCGTAGAATGTATAGGAATGATTTATGTTTGTTTTCAGAGAAAATTAGGCGATTATTTTAATTTTAAAGTGTTTTCAAAAGTGGTGTGAATTTGCCTTTTTTAACCCTAGAATACTAACCATACGTCTCCGGGACGTAGTATGAAGTTAAAATGGATAAAGGCCCCTTATGCCCTGAAGTGAGCGTTCCTCCCCTCCAGGTATGCTTCACTGAGATCCCCCTCAATCCATCGGTCGGGCTCCAGCCTTCAAGCAGGTCACACATGGTGACTACATTACCCTTTTTGAAAATATAGTGCGTTTTTGAGACGTATAGTTAGTAACTGACGTACATTTTTCTACATCTCTGCCATACCAAAAAGATAAAAAAAAAGTAAAAGTGCCAATTTACTTGAAATAAATAAATAAAGTCAATATAGAGGCAATTTAAAAAAAAAGAATTAGAATTTATAAATACTTTATAATTATCCTTCATCATGACGGTTTCAAAGGTGAATTGAAATATTGATTTTACCTTAAAATTTTTTTTATGTTTTATAAATTTTTGAAATTTTGGAAAACTTTTGGAAAAAATGCGGAAAAGGATGTAACTAGAGAATACGTGGACCCTTGAATGTCATTCCGAACGAGGGGAACACGTGGGACCGTTTTAAAACACAAAGCGGCAATCTGCCTTCCACGCGAGCGGATGAAGGTTATTGTAGTTCACAAATTACTATTTATAAGTAATGTTAATATTTGAAATCTTGTGTTTTGGGTATATTCACTAAACTCTTAGCCTAATAATTAATATACAGCTCCTAATACTTGTAAAACTTAATTTCAGCAGGTTTTAATTATATGTACGTCTGTGAGACGTATATTTAGTAACAAGCAATTTTTATTATGGTTAGTATTCTAGGGTTAAATGGACTTCAACATTCGAAAACTCTACCTTCGCGAAAAAAATATTTTTCGTGAATTAGAAAAAAGTGTCGCCTAATTTTCTCTAAAAAGCCACATGTTTCGTCTGCAATAAATTTTCCGACTTCAAGTGAGAGACACTGCTAGACTCAAAGTAAACACAGCCTAATTTCTTACTTTGTAAATGTTCTTCGAACCGTCGAGTAATATCTAGAAATGTTTTTAGTATAATTTATAACGGGATCGGAAGGTTCAATAATTGAAAATATGCGCAAGAATTTATTACAAAAACCTTGAGTTTTTTCTTATCAACCTCACACAAATAGGATACAGCTATATAAATGTATCGCTTACATCCGCAATCTAATCAATATAGCTCTTTTACAACCCAGTTCAATGTGTTTAACGACGGATTGATTATACCTTCACAGTGATCGAAAGGCGAAAAGATTTTTCTCAAATTATATAGTTTAGATTCATTGTCTCATAAGAAGATAGACTATTCTTATCTTCTTAGCAGACCTTTTTTTTTTTTTGAAGAAAATTCCGACTGAATCCATCTGAATCCTCAACTGTAAGGCAACTTTTGACCTGGGAATGCGTTATTAAAAATCTAATTTTGGCAAAATAGAAAAATTTCAACTTTTTTTGGTATCTCAATTTCAGATAGGTACGACAGGATCCACTGCAATCCATACAAGCATATCATTTCTACGACTCTTGATAAATCTTATTTTTCAGCTTTTCAAAGCAATTGATAATCTCAATAGATGCCCATTCTTTCACAAAGCCGTCTGTTTCATTTATCTAGGCATCTGATAAGTTTTAAATTTGCGTATATAGAAACGCTACATTGCATCTATCAAAAGTTAGCTAAAAAAGAGCTCGAGATTTTGCTATGCGCCAAAGACAATTTCTTATAACACATTTCCAGACCAAAAGTTGTCGTAAGTTGAGGACTAAGTCGGAATTAATTTCCTTAAAAAGTTCGGATTCATTCAGCGGAATAAATTTCCTTTGGAACTTCGGAATCATGCGGATTCGTTCAGAATGGATTCGTTTTAGAAACTCGGAATATAAAGATTCAGTCGGAATAGATATTCTTCAACAGTTCGGATTCGTTCGGAATCATGTGGCTTGAATCGGACTGAAATAATACATAAGCCCCTGCGGAGTCAATCGGACTCATTCGGAATGAGCTTCCTTCAGAAGTTCGGATTCACGCGGATTGATTCGAAATGAAATCACCCTTACGAAAAGATATGACAGGAAAAAAATGACAGGTGTGTCATTTTTCTCCTGACATTATTTTTCTGTAATTTTTTCGCGACCACAAGAAAATGACAGAAAAACGACAGGAAAAATGACAGGAAAACGACAGGCAAAACGACAGCCGAAAATGACTGGCCCTAATTGGCCATAATTTATAATCATATCGTGTGGGCATTACAAATTATCGACGACTTGCAGACTAATTCGTGAATGATTTGAACTTTCCTGTAAAGCTTAAAAATTCATTAACAAACAAAACTATTATGGGAATTTGTATGATGAAACACCTTTTTGTAGCCTGTGTCTAATTCCGAATTATCTTCCAACACATCAATTTTAGACTGTGTTCGATTTGCCATTTTAAAGCCATCTTATCCTTACAAGGCGCTAAACTTAAGTACTACGGGCAACAATTTCCGATTATTTTCAACTTTCTTCATTCCTTTAACGAGTTCACTGTGTGCTCTCAATTCCATGATCCAACAAAGTATGGTTCCGCCACGCGCAACCTGCGACCCTTTGATCGGTGCACTTTTTACATTCTCATTCATGAGAGTGTATTGTAATCGTCCAAATTTTCGATCTCTGGTTTTTAACGGATCTTTATGTTCCGGCACTCCCACAGTCCGAAAATCATAAAATTTTGTCGGTGTCTGTCTGTCTGTATGTCTGTCTGTATGTCTGTCTGTATGTCTGTGTTACGTCCCGAGCAATAGGCGAGGGTAGTATGGAAAATAGGAAAAGAGAGACCAGTGTGCTGATTACGTCAGGCTGGTAAGACCTGACTAATTATTTGATTGTGGGTTTGTGTGTCACTTATCAGCCCTATGGGGACTGTGTTAGGTTACAGTGTTTAAATCACATATGAAACTCAGTGTGAACAATGTTTATTATAACTAGGATACAGGATTAATTAGAATAATTCTACAAAACTTACGATTACCTTCCTACGCAAGAAAGGGCGAAAGAGATGTTGTGCTGGTCGATTGTATCTCCGTGTTTATCGTAGAGCAGCGACGGAACTCTACTGGATGTTTGTTATACTGAAAACGTGCACAAGCACTTTTCAGTATGGGTAGTGCGATACAGGGTCCTACAGCAGATACCCAATCCACACTTGAGTTCTTTTCGCGAACGTTTAACACTGCGGACTTTATTCGTTAAAGACTCACTTTACGACGACCGAAAGTCTCAGCCGAAGGGACTTAGTTCAAGACTCGAACACGAAAACTATTTTGAATTGAACTTTAAAGTACGCGACTTATTCAAGGTGTTTCTTCTATCACAGTGAGTTAGAAGCCGTGACTTTGTCAAAGTGATTCGTTAGACGTAGATCGAAGTGAACAGTATGACAGCCGAGAACGTAAGACAATTGGCAAGGGTTGCGCTGGGGTTTATATACACCTTGGACTTCGTAAAAGTCACGTACGATTTACAAATTGGTGGTTTGGCACGTACGATTTACAAATTGGTGGTTTGGCACGTACGATTAATTTAATATTTTCATTCTCCGAGACTTCCGGTGATCGCTAGTCTGTTTTCTCAATCCGCGAGAAGTTATTTGATACTTTCAACTGTCCGTATTATGTGCCGAACGGTTCGCGCGGATGACTCATGCTATCGTCAGCAACCGTGGACAGCGGTCGCGCTTCTCGACTCTTGACCTTTCAAGAGTTTGAATTCTATATGCTAACTTAACTATAGGTGATATCTTTAGTCAGACACTTTTGGTCGTTTCATTGTCTGACTATATGCATGTTTCTCCACTAGGTGGGTTACACTTCAGCAGTAGCAATGATATGTCGATAAATTATTACCTTAATTTACGCATACACGTGCATTCATATTCCATATAATTAGTTTTAACTTCGTTATTGGATTGATTAGAATATGCGTGCATTTGTATTTTATTAAATATACTTAATTAGTTTATAGTGATAGAACCTGTAATTACAATATCTTATTTACTGAACGTATGCTAAATTATCGGTATTCTCTGAGTTCTTATCCTTTCATGGTATTACTTTAATTATCTTGTGGTCTCTTTCTTATCGACCGTAGTACGGTTACCATATTCAGTTTCAAACTCAGAGAAAACCAAGAAGACTATGGTTTGTAGTTTAGCCTGAAGGATGTTTGATAAGGTAGGTTGCGCCTAGTTGGGTGTTACAATAAAATTTAAAATTTCGGGATGTAACAGTCCTCCCTTCTTAAAATCATCATCGTCCTCGATGACTAAATTAATTTTCTTTAATTGTATTGACTGGGATTCTTTGAAGTCGTTATATAACGAAATTTTCTTGAATAGGATTCCACTTTTCTTTTTTTTTTTGTTGAACAAGTTATAGAGCAAAGTGTTTACTTATTCCCTTACTTATTTTGTGGACCGGTTATGTTTCTATTTAGCCCGTGCGTGAAGGTGGATTTGTGGGTGGTGGTTCTTTTTATGGAGGTAAGTGTATTCTGTATCTGTATATGTTTATGGTGTATATTACTGCAGTGAGTGCTCTTCTTTTTATTCTTTCTTCTCTTCTTGTTTTGACGTTGGCAGCATGTCTTGAAAGGAATTTTCGCGTTGTAATCAGATTTGTCATGATGTCACTTGGACATCTGGACCTGAGTTTGCCCTTGCATCTCTTCAGTCTTTGTTTTGCTATGGATTGTGACAGTGGTGCCTCCACAATTTCGTATTCCGATTATATGATGGATCAACCCATGGATTTGTCGCAAACTTCGGCTGTGTCAGCGGTTCATGGTGAGTAATCTGCTTGTTTTAAATATCTAGTTTCCAAGGATGGTCGCGTTGTCTTTGATTTTAGTTTAGTTGGCTTTTGTATTCTACCAAGATGACATCGTTGTCTTCTTCTGAAGATCGGTTCATTGAATTATTAAATGATATTTTTGGGTCGTCATCAGGTGTCAGTGATATTGACTGTGCTTTATCTAAAGAATTAACCGATGGTTTCTTAGCGTCCATTGTTAACTTTGATCTGTCATTATTAAATTCAGTGCCGGAAGTGACATCTGTTGTTCCTTGTAGTGGGCAGGTGGTAGAATCGAATTTGAAAGTGGATAGCACGAAACTTCGGGTTTCTGAACTAGAAAATGCCTTAGGTATCTTTCAATTTGCTTTTTGGGAGGTATCTCCTTCGGATGCTGTAAATGTTGTAGTTCAATTGGCTCGCGATATTCTCCGATTATCGGTGAACGCGAGTGATTTCTCTGTAGTTAGAAAATTAGGTTGGAAGCGCAAAGGCGTGCTTCTTCGCGTCTCTTCTCTTGAACTGAAGCTCCGCTTCTTGGAAAATTCTTCTTGCTTTAGAACTTTAGGCTTCTGGGTTGATCATGCGTAACATGTTTGTTTTGTTTAATTTACTTTGATTTTCTGAAAATATTATGTGCCAAATTATTTATCATATAATTTTATTTTCAGCTGGCTGCGCTGCTGATCATCCCCGGCGACTTTCTTTAGCGGCATTTCACCGCCGGCTGTTATCTCTAGTGACAGCCTTAGGATATTACTCGGCTCTGGTTCAAGTTTGTCAGTTAGAACTGGCGCCGAATGCATCTACATCTAGCTCTCCATATTCCGTAGGCAAGGTCGTTAGGCGAGGACGGGGACGTCAGAAAAAGAGTCGAGCAGCGGTGACAGACGCCACACAGGCTACTTATACCGAGCTGCAGGAGGCTCGCGCTTCTTTGTGTGCGCGGGCCGATGAACTATATGATGTCATCAGTCAACACCTCTCTCAACCTGAGGAGCCAGAGAGTCGTTTATGCACACATGTGCAGGCACAATCATCGGTATGTCTTGGGTAAGATTTCATATCACTGTTACCTCTTCTCTTTCCATTCTCTTAAGATATAGTGTCTTCTTTGTTGTTTCAGGCAAGAGGGCACTAGCTTTCGATTCTGCTTATGTGGTAGATACAGCCATATGGAATCCGCTGAAGTCTCCTGTCGATGTGGCCACGTTATACGCGATATGACAGGTATTGGTTGTTGTAATGATTACTGCCTCATGTTTTCTAATATCCTGGTTTGGTTTTATTTTTACTTTGTTTTTAATTTTCAGCCCCCAAAATTGAGGTCGTCTGGGTGTCGGATCTCGAGTGTGGTGTCCTAGATGACTCCGATGCCTAGCCATGGTCTTTTCACATAATCATTAGTTTCTTATCAATTTTGTCTTATAATGTACTATGTCTCTTCATTTTGAATAAAACTGTGTGTTGTGTAATTGATGTATGTGCGTGTGTTGACTCAACGACAAGACTTTTGCAATTTTTCAAAAAGATTTTTATTTGCTCGTCTTTAATTCCCTTGTCGTTGTTTCAACATCCCTATTTTGTGTTTATTTGCCTCATTTGTCTGGTTTGACTCACTTCAGATATTTTGCTTTATACTTTGAATTGTGTATTACCGTGCCGGCTAACTTTTGATTATGGATTTTAATTTGAGTTTTAAATTACGTTTTAAGAAAAGAGAATTGTTTGTAACATTGAGTTTAAAATGTCGGTGGAATGTGCTTAATTATTCACAGGAGAGCGTTAGTTTGGCTTCCATCAACACGTCCGATTTCATAAATTATAGGTGAACTAAGATATTATCTGTATCGGTAGATTTACAAAATTTAACATCAGAAAATTAATTTCAAACGTAACGTCAAGTCTCAACGCGCGTGGGTCACTTATGTCAATTTTGTTTCGCAGTAGGCATTGCAGGTTTTTACTATGCATACTGTGGTCTGTCTGACGGATGAGTGATTAAGTTAATATGAACTCCGAGGCTGGTTAGTCTAGTGGTAGCCTACTCGACTGTAGGGCTCACCGGCCGGGGTTCGATTCCTCGGACCCGCGTAAATTTTTATTCATTTATTTATTTAATTTTAATTTTTTTTATTTTATTATAATCTTTTAATCTTTCTACGGTAATATTCCGATACCTGTATTATGGTATTGTGTTTCCTAATTTTTCGGATTGAAAAA
>CAKNXH010048780.1:7641-21961 GCA_932178445.1 Andricus quercusramuli
ATATATATATATATATAGTGTATATTATATTATAGTTTTGTTTATTGCTATTCTATAAATTAGGAATTAAGTATGTAACAGTTATTATTCCATAAACATTTCATTTTTGATAAAAATCTCGTTGAATCCTATTAAGATCCTATTAGGATCCTAATAGTTTTCGTGGTCAGAAACGATCCCAATACTCGACGACGTTTCCGACGTTGGAAACTATCAGGATCCGACGTAGGATCCTACGTGGGTTACAACGTCGGCTACGAGAAACATTTTCGACATTTAATGTTTTCACGAACATTTTGCATTCATTACCTACTAAAATGAAGCGCAGTATTTGGCCGAATGTCCCGTCACACAATTCTACAATGCTATTGTCCCTCTTCCATGCTTTGGTGTGTTCTACAGATGCATACGTATACCCATTATAAATAATTTTCGTGTACCTCAAAAATTCATTACCCTGAATACGCGCGTTTTGTAGCAGGTCTGATTCGTGTCTTTCGAGGGAAATCATTTTACCATTTCCTAGAGCTACACAGTCCTAAACTTTTTTACCCGGAGCTCGCGAATTCCCACTTGACATCTGGCTTACAAATAATTCAACATCAGGACTTAGCTTCTTTATCACAGAGATAGATTTCTTCATAGCCACGGCTTCTGCTATCTGCATACTAACACCGTTAGCTGCATGTGTGTATCTTTTCATCAAACCCATATTCGACTCAAATAGATAAGTCGAAAATGACCACAATGGTCCACACATTTCTACAGCAGTCGGGAAGTGTAGTAGTGAATGGACGTTGTATGTCACTTTGTCCATTCCATACAAACTTTCAAGCTCCCTCAAGAATCGTGTCAACAGTTGCCTACCTCGATTCAAATCATTACGAGTAATACGGAATTGCAGGAGAATCTAAATACCCTCGACCAGCAGAGCAAAGTGATGGAGAAATTTTTTCGGGAGAATTCCCCTGAGACATGGAATTCCATAATACAAGATGAATGACTTGAATTCCGTAGCTTTCCAAAACTTTCGGAGAGATATGTCCCGAGGCAGTCGATGGATCTCGCGTGGAGGCTTAATTGAATTAATACGGGTTTTAATCTCATTCAGTGCTGTAGGATGTCCTATATAATAAGCAGGATCACTTATCTTTCGATTAAACCAATATTCAAATAAGGCTTTTCCAAGAACTCCCTCCTCTGGACCGTGCAGATCGTCTGGAGGACAACCCCACAGAATATTAAAATTCGGCAGATTTATAAACTGTGATATGCCTTTAAAGCCTTTGAAAGGTATTACATCACCTTCATACACCACTTGCTCATTATTCCTAACAGCAGTCATCATTTGCATTGTAACTTCATTGCTAGTTCTTTCCCTATACACATATTCGTTACGCACATCTACTACTACTTCATTAAGCTGAAATCTTTCATAGTTCTCATCCACTGAATAAGGGTACTTTCTAGCCCTATTAATAACTCTCCCTGGATTATAACAACATATGCAGCCGTATTCTCCATTGAACTGCATACATTCCATAATTTTAGGTCTCGCAACGGAATCCACACAGCAACATAGTGGAACTATTTTACTTAATTTACTACTTATTAATTAATTTATTACTTAATTTACGTAAGGATTAGGGACCGAAAAGAAAATGCTCTAGACAGTCTAGACAAGACCCTGATTGGAAGCAAGTCTGTCCCGATAATTTTCTATACGGGAGAATGAAAAAAAAAAGATAACTGATAAATGAATATATTGGATGAGAAAATCGCACTTTTAACCAAAATTTAAACCATTTTTGGATAATTTGTGTTTTCAAGTTTAAAAATACAAAAACTCATATAACTTTGTTGAAAAAGAACCGATTGGCGAACCCATGTTTCTGCAAGTCAATATTTTTAAAAACTTGTCACAGCATAATTTTCAAAACTAATTTGAAGGATTAATGATAATAATTGTTTACAGAAACGCGGGAAGAATTGGAAGAAGTATTATCAAACGGAAAGCGTTTGCCAAGGCCTGCAACAAACAGTTTATCCAAATTTAGCAAGACAAAAGAAATTTCATCCGATGAAAGCCATGGCAGCGCTTGTAACATCGAAAAAAATGCGCAATCAAAAAAAGAAGTTGTTGTAAGTACTATATTTAGGTATTCACATTATTTGAATTCTATGTAGTATTTTAAGCCTGATTAATTTGTGAATTATTTTGATTAAAGTGCGATATTGTTTCTTATGATTGGATAAAAATCATGTTTTATCAGTAAAGTTGAAGAAAAAACCCTTCATGTCAATTTTATATTATTAGACAAATATTTGGTTAATGGAAATGCATTAATTTATGGTAAAAATAAGTAGGAGATTGTCGATACTTAATCAAACAAAAAATTAATTTTTTTAGGCTGCTAGAAAAGAAAAGATGAGGGTGGAAAGAAGCCGAAAAGTGGATCTCCAAGCCAACGTGATGGAGAAATTGCAAAAAAAATTAGACGCGGACAAATCGATGATACAAGTTAGTATGGCTGACTGGTCAAAACAATCTTAGCTAGTTATTGCCCTACAGGCGCAGTTAAGACGCATCAAAGAGGAATGTAAAATAAAGGATAAGATTATTAAAGACTTGCAGGAATCAAATTCTACATTGCGTATCACCATAGATCGAAAACTAGGTAAGTACGATTTTCATGACAAAAGATGTATTGTATATTTGCTTAGAAGCCGTTCACAATTTGTGCAAAGCTTTTTTATTTTTTATTTGAGGAAAACGGTCGGTTAAATATTTAGGTGAAAGTTTTTTTAAGATATAAAAAATATGAAAGTACACTGCCGTCGGAAATTGTGCGCACGACTCTTGTGAGCGCTATTAAAAAACACTGCTGACTTCGAACCACGATATTTCGATGAAAAAAAGAGATAGTGCATTTTTTTCAAAACAGTTGGAAAGTTTATGAAATTCCACGTCTAGTGGTACCCAACAAATATTTGTTTGACCTTCTCGAAATAATACAGAACGTGGGAAGTTTTAAAAAAAAATTTAAGATTTTCTCAAATTTTCTACCTCAAGCCTGAAATCTTATATTTATTTTAAGCCAAAAAATTTTTTAAAATCTTCATGGGTACCCGAGATATGATTAAAGTGTTCAATCGTATCTGACCTTAGTTTTAATCGATGATCACGATAAGATAAGATTTCAGGCTCGATGTCGTATAATTTTCAGGTTTTTTCAAAAATTTCCCTAGGTCGTGCTAAAAGTTGAAGTTGAGGTAGAAAATTTGAGGAAATCTTGAATTTTGTTTTTAAACTTCTCACGTTCTGTATTATTTCCAGAAGGTCAAACAAATATTTGTTGGGTACCACTAGACGTGGAATTTCATAAGCTTTCCAACTGTTTTTTTTTTAATGCCCTATCTTTTTTTTCACCGAAATATCATGGTTCCAAGTCAGCAGCGATTTTTAATAGCACTCACAAGAGTCATGCGCACAATTTCCGACGGTAGTGCATGTCAAAAATTAGATAATTCTAGCAAGGCTTTGGCAAAAAGTAAAGTGTAGTCATAAGATTTCAAATAACCTTATCACGTGAAATGTCATTTATTTATTTATTTTATAGACACGATGTTACTTCAAACTAGAGGAGCAAGTGAGGACATTAGTTGTGAGAACACAGGTAGGAGTGACGCAAGTGTAAGCTTGGCCCTTAGTAGTAGTACGAGATCAGTGGATCAGGTATGTATTATAAACTCAATGTAAATTTGTCTTTTGCCCATAGCCATAATTGATTCACACTTAGAGAGTGTTCAGTAGGGTGGTCTAGATTTATATTATACATACCTGTACAAATTCAACTCTCCATTTTTGGTGATCAATCTCCCCAATCTGTTCGTTTTCCGGAAAAAAATTCTCTTTTCTTTTCAAATTGGTCAACATTAACCCGTGCCCCTGGGTTTGCGAAATTCACATAGGGTGTTAAATGGGAAAATCACGGTTTTTCGAAAAATGGAAAAAAGTAGTACTTGTTATTCATTTCAGATCGAAATGGAATTTCCTTTTTTATGAACCAGTTTTTGCACCGAAATCAGACCATAAAAAAATTCAAAAATAAAAATTAGTTTCCCATACTACCTAGTTTCAGGATCATTAGAAACCAATTTATATAACAAAGGAAAGAAGAGGTTGTACAATTTCTTTTAAATGAGGAATAAATATTTTACCTCAATTTATTTATTACCATTTTTTCGAAATGTGTGATTTTCCGGATTATTTCTTTTCCTATGTGGAAAATGTAATAATCTGAATGAATTGGTTCAGAATTAACCATAAAAACACACTTGCTATTAAGTGTTTTGTAAATTAAAGTTTAATCACATCTTAGGGAATTTTCAAGGAATAAATTTCTGCCAATAACTTTTAATTCTGACCCTGCCCGAAAAATGCCCCAAGAAATGCACAATAGTAGTTTCATCACTAATTTGGATTCGGTTTAACAATTATTATTTGTTTCAACAATTTATTTTCCCCTGTGAATCGTAAAGAATTATTATTTTTCAGGATAAATGATACAGTTGATGAATTTTAAGGGCAATATATCTTTCATGATATATGTGGTAATTATATTGAAAGAACTTCTTGTTTAAAATTTTTTCACCTGTAGATTGTAAAAATTTATTATTTTCTGCAATTATTGATTCAACTAACACACGTTGGGAGTAATGTATTTTCAACGATATTTGACAATTACTTAATTAAATTTTATTTGTTAAAATTCTTATTTCTTTTATTTATCTTCAAAGGAAATGTGGAGAAAATTCTGGTTTTTTCGATTTTTTCACACTATGACGTTTATTGCTCAGTATTTTCATAACTCCGAACTTATACCCAAATTTTTTAAATAATAATAATTTCTTTTAAAAAACTTTATTTCAGGAATGTTGTACATGAGTTTTTTTCCAATCGATTTCATTGAGTTATTCTGAGAAAATGTAAAAAAGAAAGGCAGTTTGGAACACTTTCATTACGATTTTTCCTGTAAACACTTTCTCCGCCCACCCGTACGTTAGGAAAACTTATTATTTTTTTAGAATTAATGAAAGGTGGAGAAAATTATACTTTTTACGAATCTCTTACACTACATCGCTTATTAGTATTCAGTATTTTCTTAACTTAGAACTCATACCCTAAGTATGTAAACAATACTAATGTTTTTTAACTATTTTTTTCAGTTATGTTATGGACAGTAATTTTTTGCAGATCTGCTTCATTGAGATATGAAAATAATTATTAATAAGCGAAAAAGTTTGAGAGATTTGAGAAAAGCTAGAATTTTCTTCATCTTTTCTGTAAAGAAGAGGAAGTGAATTCAATTATTGAAACAATAAAGAACATTTATCAACTGCATAATTAATTTCAGAAAATAAATATAGTACTTTCAGAATTCGTTAATTGAAACATTGATTCCAGAAAATACTACATTTTCACGATTTGATTGAACAAAAATGAAACAAATGGAAATGACTTAAATAATTGCAAAGCATGTTGAACAAAAATATTATTTTTCGATCCATCAACTATATAATTTATCCCAAAAAATAGTAACTTTTTACGAATCGAATTTTACAAACAAATTACTTAAAAAGTATTTTTGATGTGTAAACATCTTAGACCTCGATATGGGTAGTCGCGCCTGATTCGAATGAAACCACGACTGCATAGTGTAATGCTACATGTAACGCAGGCTTGTCACGCACACGTTGTGTCTTATGGCACAGACCGGAGGCTCGCTTTTCTTCACCCACAGACAGGAGCCCTTCAGTCTCTCTTTGCCCATCTCTCTCTCTCTCCTTTTCCATCTCTCTCTCTCTCCTTTTCCATCTCTCTCTCTCTCTCTCTCTCTCTCTCTCTCCTTCTCCACCCCTTCTCTCTCACGCATTTTGAATTCATATTAAATTCTGTAGAGTTCAATTTAGTGTACGATAAAATATACCGGAAAAGAAAATTGAAATCCGGCATATTTTGCCGGACTAGAATACTTGATCTTATATTATCTTAAAATCGTGGAAAATTATTGTTTTCTGGATATAAGTGATAGAATTTAATTATCTTCTTCAGGAAATATAATTAGCCTAATTCTAAATGTAGATGCGTAATATAAATGCACACAATGTATTCTTTCAGAGAACTCATATCGGTCCGCACCGGTATTTTATAAACAAAGCTTGACTAAGCAGGCAAAGGAGAAAATGCGTTTTAGGAAAGGGGCCGTACGTAAATTACGTAACGGATAATCGCCCCTCTCCACCCCCATGTAACGAACCGTAACAAAATGTTTCTACCCCCCTATTGTTCTATTGCTGTACGTAATTTATGGTTTCCAGAAATAATAAGATATGGGACTTGAAACTAGTGGAAATTAGTTGTATTTAAGATAATGCGTGCTGTGCAGGGAGAAAACTTCATTTTCAAAATTCTATGATTTTTCTTCGACCAATTTTTTTTCTTTAACCATTAACATTCAAATCCCATTAACATGCATATACAAATCAAAAATTTTGAAATTTATTTCTTTTAAACAAAAAAAGTGACTTTTCTACGATAAGAGATGACTTCTTAAGAAAATACTTAATTTTTCTACAAAATAATTCAATTCTATACAAAACAATTGACTTTTCAAAGAAATAGTTCAATTTTCAACCTTAAAAGAAAATTCGTAACAAAAAGTTTAATAGTTGATAGTTCAACCTAGAAGGATGAAATGTAATTGAAAAAAAATTAATTTCAAAATCAAAAAGACGAATGTTCAACAAATAAAAAGATTTCTCAGTGATGAAAGAAAAAAAAGTTCACCTGAATTGTTGATCCTGAAAACCAAAAGACGAATTTTCTGTACAAACATTGAATTTTCAACAAGTAAAATAGGAATTTTCAGAAAAAAAATTAATTTTCAACAAAATAGTTAAATTTTTAACCAAAGAGGTAAAGCTTCATTAAAAACAAATTCAAAAGAATAGTTCAACTTTTACCCACGCAGTTAAATTTTCAATTATAATAAATCAGTTCTCAACTAAATAGTCAAACTTTAACAAAAAAGAGACGAATTTTCAAATAAAAATATGAATCTTCAACGAAATAATTATTTTTTAACAAAGTGGTTCAAAAAAAATTTTCAAACAAAAAACTGTTTAAATAAGAAGTGAATTTTCTACGAAGGTATTTGAATTTTCAACCCAAAAAGACGATTTTTCGATAATAGCAGTTAAATTTTCATGCAAAAAGGATGCCTTTTTAAAACAATTATTTAATTTTTAATCAAACAGTTGCATTTTCATCGAAGAAAGATCAATTTTCTACTAAAGCAGATGAATTTTTAAATCAGAAAGACAAATATTCAAAAATATAGTTGAATTTTCATCGAAAAAATATTTAAATTAATTTTTCTACACAAAATGTGAATTTTTCTCAAAAGATAAATTTTCTACGAAATAGTTGAATTTTCAACCAAACAGTTGCATTCTTATCAAAAAAAGATTAATTTTCTGCTCAGATAGATGAATTTTTTAATAAAAAATATACATTTTCCAAAAAATAGTTGGATTTTTATCCAAAAAACATTTAAATTTATTTTTCAACACCAAAATATGAATTTCTGTCAAAAAGTAAATTTTCTACGAAATAGTGGAATTTTCAAGCAAAAAGATTAATTGATGAACAAAACTGTTGCATTTTCAAACAAATAATAAAATTTACAACTAAAAAGACTATTTTCAGGAAGAAGCAACGGCAAAAAAAGAAATATAAATACAAAGCAAATAAATTACTAAGAAGAATGTTATATCAGGATTACCGCAAAACTTAATTTTAAAAATTCTCTAATTTTTCCCTAACCACTTTTTCATTTTCCCTGACCATTAATATTCAAAAACCAGAATATTACATTTGTAACATTTTGAACCTAGAATCTTTTATAAGCGGAATAAAATAATTTTAAATAAAAGTTGAAAATTTTCAAATCTATTCGGTTTGACAGTTATTTAAAGTTATTTAAATCTCGGACTTTTGTAAGATTTTTTTCCAAATCCCTGACTTTTTCCTGAATTAAAAAAAATTGTTGTTGGCTAGGTTCCTTTTTTCACTCACCAGTTTTCTTTGGTGCGTAAAGTTGAATTCATATTAAATTTCTGCACAATTTCTGCGAGATACTTATTTAATTAGTGAATTTCCGAAAGTTACATACATGAATGAAGACCCCCCCCCCCCTTCAGTAACAAATCGTAACAAAATCTTTTGACCCCTCCCTCCCCCTTAAGCTGTTACGTAATTTAAGTACGGTCCCAAATAAAATAGTTTGAAGAATGAATCAATGAATTTTTTAAGTGTTGAAAATTATATCATTTTTGAACAATTTTAACTTAAAAACAGTACAATTTAGTGATTATAAGTTGTTTCTTGAAAATCTTAAATGAAAAATGTCATTTACAAATGAAAACTTAAAAAAATGAAACAATGAAAACTTTAAAATAATGAATATATTAATTGAAATGTTTTTGAAAATTAAAAAAATATTTTGAAGTTTCAATCGGATGCATACATTTAATTAATTACGTAAGGCATTCAAATTGAAATAGTTCAATTTTTAACGTAAAAATCTATAAATTATTCAATTATAAACAGATTCAGAATCGTCTTATAAAATCAATTTTATTATAATTCTATTGTTAAGAGTCGTACTACAGTTCAATTTTTAAAAAAATCTGCCCGCTTCGCGGGTACATTCTCATCGCGCGCTTCGCGCGCGGCTCGCTTCGCTCGCAAGTTTGAGCGCGCCTAGGGCGCGCGACTGTTGGATCTCGCGCTTCGCGCTCGATCATATATTCATCTCGCGCTTCGCGCTCGATTATGTATTCACCTCGCGCTACGCGCTCGGGCGTATTCACATCGCGCTTTACGCTCGATTCCTCTAGATCTTTGAACTTCGTGTTCGACTTCGATGAAAAGAAAAAGTTTATTTCTAAATATTAGAAAATTATCAAAACCTCTACACACATTCTCATCCAGATACCCGCGCTTCGCGCTCGATATTTGATTTCAAATTCATTTGAACCCTGCGTTCCACGCTCGGTTCTGTGCACCGTATAATAGAAACAAAAAAGTTTGAGCGCACTTACGGCGCGCGATTTGGGCGTCGCGCTTCGCGATTTGTATTTGATTTCAAATGAACAATAATTATATAAATTAAGCGACAAATTTTATTAGTTAAAATGTTATTTTAGATTTTCCGTTTTTCAAAAAAGTTATTTTTTTCATTTTGAATATATTCTTACAACGAAAATGGATTTTTCCAAAGTTTTCCAAAAATTTGATTTCTTTTACTGTCAATGTTATTTTCACGAATAAAATAAAAACTACGCATCCTATCGAAACATGATGGATAACAAATTTGTACCTCTTCTTTGAATGAACAAATGTTGTCTCCGTCATGTTTTTCGTAGCTTGTGTTATTCGTCTAAAAATTTATTTTTTCTATTTTCAATGCTGTTTTTTATGAATAAAACAAAAACTATGCATCATATCAAAAAGTGAATAATAACAAATTTGTAGATCTTTTTTAGGTGCATAATTTTGGTCCAGTCATCTTTTGTCGTATCTTGCATAGTTTCACAGCAAAATGGAATTTTTGATTTCTCATTATTTTGTTGTGCGATCAGAATTTAAATTTTTTATTTTTTGAAAAATTCAAAAAGTTATTATGAAAATATTGTAAGGTGTTCAAAAATCAACGTTTTTCTTCTCTTGACTTTTTTTCATAACGTGCGTTTTTCGGCTTAAAATGTTCATTTTCGTTTGTTTTTTGGAATTTTGAAAATGCTATAACTCTGGTAATTTTTTTTTTATCTGAAAAAGTCATTAGGATATTTTTTTCCTCTTTTTGCTTACTACTAACAACCGTCCATAGAATTTCCAAATCTTCAAAAAAAGTGTTCTCAAAAATTTTCAAAATGTGCTCACTTTTTGAAATTTCATCCGAAATAGCTGGTTAACGAACTTGTTCTTTCTTTTTAGGCCCTAAAAAAGTGTGCCAAAGCACAACCCAATCTGATTATTTTTTCGAAAGTTATCGTGCCTACAGACAGACAGACAGACAGACAGACAGACACCTTGGTAAAAACCTTTTTTTCTGGCTCAGGGGGTCTCAAAACGTGGAGATTTGATGAAAACCGACCAAGTCAAATTTTACATAAAACCAATACCTTCTCATTAGAATGAGAATGTAATAAATACTTAATTTATATTTACAGTTTATCAACTTAACATTTTTCTTGTTTTCTTTTTTTTTTGTCGAAGTTAACCCGTACCACCGAGCCTCTGAAATTAACATGGGGTTTTAAAAGGGAAAAGCTTGATTTAGAAAAAAATGGGGAAAAGAGCTACTTGTTATAAAATTTTTGTGAATTGTTATTATGCTTAGAAAGTGACCCCAAAAAATGCAAAATAGCAGTTCTCTATTAAATTCATACTAAAACCGGTGTCCTTCGGATTTTCTTTACAAGAATTATTTTTAATTAATAAGGGACGAGTTTCCAAGTATTTTGTAAATAAGTTTTTATTATTCAAACAATAATTATTTGTTCATTCAAATCCGGAAAAATATGCCGGATATGTCAATAGAGAGAAAATCTACAGTTTATTATTATTAAAGTAGGGTTATTGTTACATTGTTAGATTAGGATTATTATCCTATTGGAAAATAACTGTCCAGAACCTTTTGCACGACATTATATATAAGAGAAAATAAATTTTTATACTCCCACATGTGCGTGCGTTATTATTTGCTTTATGTACGATTTCAATTTCAGTCAACGTTTACCGACGATGTTTACACATAAATCTGTCTTGGGTCATAGTTTAGGACGCACGCGATTTATTTTTACAGGCGGAACTGTCAGGCGGATTGTTTGTGGACAAATTCGGTCTCGAGACAATAAGATGTAATAAAAAGGCCAATCCATCGAAAATAGTACGAAATCTTGTTACCCTTATTTTCACGCGTGATGAAATACTAAACCAAAGTCTAACTGGGAAGGAATGTAATTTCAATAAAAAAAGTTAATAGAAAGGAGGCCACGCAACGATTGGGCCAACACAAAATACGTATACTTCAAGGTATGGAATTTGATTATAAATGCGCAAATGTCTAAAAATAAAAAAATTCGAAATAGTTGATAATTTAAATTATATTTTTCAGATGAATTCAGGAGGATATTGTGTTCACACGATTATTATGCGGACGATGTCGACAAGGAGGTCCTAAATATGGAGAAGTATATAAAGTCGAAGCTTTCAACGGAGAAGCAAGCGACCAAAAAAGCGCAAAGGACATGTCACGCAGAAAAATCAGCTACTGACAATCATTTAACTACTAATTCTGCAGATGAATTCTCGCCCGCAAATTCTGACCTCACTGCAGAGCAGAATAACACTTTTTCTGATTCTGAAGCACCGGAAACAGAAACACCCGAAACTGAAGATGCAACATCTGAAACTGTTTCAGATGATTCGTTTCACCTTCGCCTTTCCGAAGGTGATAACGAAACTTTTGCAGATGAACTTCAGTTTCGGATGACCTGTGAAAGTGCTGCAGAATCCGAAAATGTCACGTCTTCATTCTGAAGAACACGAGACATCTTGTGAGGGGACAGATTTTTTGCGCACTGGCACTAAACGTTTACAGGCATGTCCTGAAGAAAAATAATTTATTCATTTTTAAAAAAGGAAACTTATGTCCTTTTTAACGTGAATATACGTTTTTTTGTAATTGTCACACTTTTCAAGAATGGGTGACACTCGAATATAAATTTCTAAAATGCAATGAAAATTTAACGGGTGTCGCTTGTGTATTGAAATGGATACACAAGCTACATCCGATACATTTTCAGGGTATTTAGAAGTCAAGTAAAGAAATGGTCACCTTTTTCCGAAATATAGCCGTATAAAAATACAAAAAATAAATAGGAAATTTCTTTTCCAAAAATCAGTTGAAGTTGTAATTTTTAAGTAATAAAATATTTAAGCTGGACCAATCAGGAGCACCGTATAAACAGTCGTGCGTCCGTGAACAGGATTTCAACGCATTTTTTACATTTTTATGCGGCCATATAAGTCTGGACACTTGATTCTGGGACACCCTGCATAACTCACATTCCTTTTCGTTTTTATACTCTTCGCTTGCTTTTCCGTTGGAAATTAGTCGAATATATTCTTATTTGTTCGATTTTAATGAAACGTAGTACAATTATAGTGCTACGTCAACATTTGAAGGTCTCAAGATTTTTTAAATTGTTGAATATTACGATAGTTACGCTATATTGAATTTTGGGGTTGAATTTTTTGGAACTCTCGATATTTCTGAAACCCATAATTTGATTTGGATGAAAATTTGAGGTACTAGAGGCGAAATCGTATATTTTGAGACTGAAATGCTCCAAAAAATTCAAAATTTTGCCCCGAAAAAGTTAAAAATCAAAATTTTGCTTCAATTCACTCATTAAATATCCTCTGATTTAATTTTTTTTCATTGGGATATAAAGATATGTCTATGTCTGAAAATATCGTAATTTCAATGAGACGCGTGCTTTGCAGCGCGGTCAGTGTCGCTATTCGCGAACGATAGAAGCTAAAAAAACTATATTTCTAACTAGTTGTAAACATATTTCTTTTCCTGAACTTGCTTCGAATGTAATGCGCAAGGGTGTTTGAAATAGAAAAAAAATTGTTTAGTTGTAGTGCTAATCATTATAAATAAATTCTATTGAAAAACACTGAATACCATGGATTTGTTAAGTATATTTCGGTAGTAAAATTACTACCTTTTATCATGAAAGTGATATTTGATCATAAAAATATGTCTTCCAATATCATTTGTGACCTTTTTCAACAAACTAGAATAACAAATGCACGTTGTCTTAGAAAACAAATTGTATGAGCAATTACTAAGTACGCACATTCAAAGTCAACATAATATAATTCTTTTTTTGATTGTCATTAAATGAGTTTGCCAGTGACATCAGTGACAGGATGTAATGCCTATAAGTATCTATCATGACCATTTGTTTAATATCCACACTGGACATTTCTTTTCATAATTTGTTGAGAAAATTAACAAATTATAATACAGGCCAAAAGTTTAAATACACTCAAGAAAAAAACTATTTTTGTAGTTGATACTTATTTTGCTACATTATCCACATAATTTTGGTATGTACAGCATAGTTTTAACATTTCCTGCTCCTTCTGAATGTATTTCATATAGAAATCAATTCAACTGCAAACAGCAAAAACATGAAAATATTAATTCAGCCGATTTTTCTTAGGTGTATTCAAACTTTTGGCCTGTACTGTATATCGAGAGACATATTTTCATGATCATGTGTCACTTTTTTATAGAAGCCAGTAATTTTAATATCAAAATATCCTTTCCAAATGAACAATCCATAATATTCATCTTTGTTAATAGAATTCATTGACAATGATTACCATTGCAAGTAAGAAATTTTCTAGTTTAAACACCCATGCGCGTTAAATCCAAGCCATATTCAGCATAAGAAAATTTTATTTTACAAGTAGTTAGAAAAAAAAGTTGAAGCTAGTAGCGTTAGCGAGTGGCGACTCTAAACGTACAGACCGTACAGTGCACCGTCTCACTGAAACTACGATATCTTGGGGACCAGAAGAGTCTCCATACATTTTTTCCAATGAAACGTGAATTCACAGGGAATTTATATATTCCAGTTTTAAAAAAATGAGAAAGGGAGTATTTCACCGAAATAGATTCACAACTTTTTGTTTACTTTTTTTTTGCGTAAAATAATAAGCTTCTTATTGGAACCAATTCATTTTTTAAATATATTATTTACCTCTAATACCGTAATGTTTGGTTGAGATTCAATTACCATTTCCAGGAATATCAATAATTCCAAAAAATTCAACCGCAATATTCAATATTGCGTAACTCCCGTAATTTTGAGAATTTTCCAAAATTCATACATCTACAAAATCTTTTTTATGCAGCAATATAATTTCACCAAGTTTTATCAAAATCGAATGACCTGATATTCCTGATATTCCTCACGTCCCGTGTGGAAAAATTTCGTGGCTAATGCGCTTAATGTGAGAAAAAAACATTGTAAATATATTTGTATGGCTGCACTTGCGATTAGGCTAAGAAATAGTTACTGTTTACGATTTCAAATAATTGATACGTTAGGCGTAGCTGCCCTATTGAAAATTCCGACGTCGGAATCGACGTCGTAACCGTCGTAG
>CAKNXH010048796.1:0-23706 GCA_932178445.1 Andricus quercusramuli
ATTATAATTTGGAATTTTTCTGTGGGGAATTTTATTATTTGCGAATTAAATTTTTCGAGAATTTTCAGTAAATTCAAACAACTAAAAAAACTTTGAACATAAAAAATATTTCTTTGAGGAAAATACTTGATTATTGTATTTTTATTAAATTGTTCAATTTCTTAAATTCAGAAATTTTATTACTTGCGAATTTTATTTTTCGGAAATTTTCAGTTGTCCCAAATTAATCGTCCAGAAATATATATATTTTCAATTATTGTTATTTTAAATTCAAACAATAATAAAAAAAAACTTTAAACATAAACAAATTTTATCTGAGAAAAACATTTGATTATTGATTCTTCGAGAATTTTGTAGATCGAATATTTTACAATTCAGCAATTTTTGCGAATTTTATTATTCGGAAATTCCCCAAATCGACAATTTTAGTTTCGGAATTTTTCAGCCGTCGCGTGAAATCTGTAATATAAATTAATTAAACGAGTGGAATCTCGTCGAATCCGCCCACTGATGAATCACTCAGTTTTAAAAATTCCCGACAAAAAAAAATAATACAAATTTTTCGGATTTCCCCTCTTTCTAAAAAAATCTGTCACACAAATATTAATTTAAAATTCGACACAAAAAAAAGTGAAGTGAGCAAACAAAGTTGTATCAAATTTAAAGAAAATTAGTCTAATTATAGCCAGCGTCATAATGGACCTTAATTGCTATAATGTCGAAATGAGGAACTATCGAAAATAATTTCAAATTGAGGCCTGCAACCAGATTTTTCCTTCTAAATTACTTAAATGACTTCGCAATTTTTGCAGGAAAATTCTTCAAATTGAGTAAACTATATAAAAAAAAAGCGTCACTCCAATAATAAAAAGTCTTCATAAAAAATAATCAGCTGAATAGCCTCGATTTTTAAACATAACTTCTGACAGAGAACGATATTTAGACACGAGTTTCAATCGAATGAATCATCGCTAAATACGCTAAAATATAGCTTGGAATTGGAATACAGCAACTGTTCGGCCCGCCATATTTCCGCGACGTTCCGATTTTTCGAGATTTTCATTTTTTTGGCTCACCTTGTCAAATGATCGCCACCCTGCGGGCCGGCACTCGGTTATTGGCGGAATGATGAAAGTTTTCGGTGACTGGATCCCAAAAATCAGTCAGGAGAGATGCTGAAGTGACTGAATTTTCTTCTTGAACGAGCAGGATGCACGAAATTCACTCGCAGATTCACAAATTTTAACGGGTAGAAACATTCGAATGAGCGCGCACGAAGTGAATTACGCTTGCCTAGTGGACTCGCCACTATTTGAGACGTAAATCGACCTTCGCTGGGCGACTGTTCGAATGACAGTTTTGCGAAAATTCGCAATCACAAATACCACCGAATTTTCACCACCACTGAGCGGCCATATACGCCTCGCAAAGGGGCCAAGCTAGCAGAAGACGGTTCGAAAACTCATCCAAAATTTCCATCGATGGCTATCAGCCAATGGGAGAAGGCGTCCCTGAAAATAAACCAATCAGGACGCAGTTGGGGAAAGAGACCATAGACTGACGTAGATGTAGAGAAGGATATAAGCCTAGATACGGCGCCTCACTAGCGAACCTATAATGAGTTCCATGAACTAAACAAATACGATTAGTTAAAAAGAGACGGAGATGTCTCGATCTCTTTTTAACTAATGGCATTTTTTTAGTTCTTGGAACTTATTATAGGTTCGCTAGTGAGGTGCTGCATCTAGGTTTATAATATCGTTGAGTTCTTAAATACTCGAGAATTTATGTTGAGCAAATGCAAATGCTCTCAAGAATATGCTCAGTGGGGTTGTAAAGTTTCATGAAACTTTGGAAACGTTTCAAAGTATCCAAAATTTCAAACGTAAGGGCGGGAAATTCAAAATATGGAAAAATACTATGAAGTATTAAATATAAACATTCAATAGTATCCCTTGTGTTTCAAAGCAAATCGTTTCAACCAGCCCTATACATCGCTCGTGTATGTGTATGTGGTAGTTGTTTCGTAGCATCTGGAGGGGTACTGTAGTTCAAATAAATCCAATAGATAGCGCTCCGATCAGATAAGTCTGTTTTTGCATTGTTATGTATAGCAAAAATACTAAAATTCATTTAGAACTTGATATTTTTTATAAAAATGAAAGAAGAACATAGTTTTCAGTAACAATAAGCGTATCTGTAATTATTAATAATAAAAAATCCATGAAAACATGTAATTTATTATTAGGAAAATTGAGTATAAAAATGAGTATTTTGAAAACAGTTTGAATTGTATTCATATTTCTCCTTTGTTTATTTTCCTAATCTTATTAATTAATTCTATCAACAATTTTAATTGTTACCATTTTAAAACATTTATTGATATTATTTAATTAATAATAGTAAAAATAATATTTCAACCTTAATAATTAGCCTTATAATATACTTTTTTATTAATTTTTCTAGAAATTTCCCCTCTCTCTCTGAAAAATATATATTTATATATAATTTATTCATAATAAATTAATGTAAAAATGGCATCTAAATAGTTTAGAATTGAAGAAAAATTATTTATTGAATATATTATTGAAGACACTTATAATTATTGGAAAGAATAATGTATTAAAAAGTGATTGGCAAGATTAATGCGTGAAAACAAATTTATATTAATATATAAAAGCATTTCAATTTGAAGCCATACCATTTTTTTAAGTAAACGAATTAAAATTTTTTTCATTTTCATTATAAATCGCTTAACACATTAAACGTAAAAATATATATAATATACAGAGTGCACAATCTTCCCCCTTTTTCTCAGTTTCCCCTTTTTTCTTAAAATTCCCTTTTATCCCCTATGCTCTAAAAGCTTCCCCTTTTTCCCCTTTTCCCTTGAAATTCACGATATTTGAAAATACAATATTTGAACTACACCAATAACATTACAAAATATATAGGACTTTTTGAATAAACATTAGAAGGTGAACACTTTATATACCTACCTAATTTAAAAATGGAATATTCCAAATTTATCAACTGCAATGTAAAATTTAACGATTTTAAATTCAAAATATTTCCTATTGGTTCGAAAATTATGACGAATTTGTTATATTTAAAGCTTTCACTAGTGAAAAATAATAAAAAATTACGAAATTTAAAAATAAATTTTTTGCGCAGTAAAAATTTTTGTGAAAATGTGTAAAAACATGTTTTTTTTTATTGAGTCCTATGCACAAATTTACAAGAAACTTTGAATATGTCGAACCTGAAATTTATTCAGCTGGAACCAAAGAATCATTTTATCATTTTGCTTTTTCGCAAAAAAAAGTTTGGCAGAAATAAAAAATATTTGATAAATTTTCAGAAATGCGTCCAAGTTTTAAAATATTTGCAATCTATTCAAAACCTCTTAAATTCCTAAAAATATTTTTAGCTGACTCGAATTTTTCTTGAAATTTTGAAAAATCATTCAAAATGTAAAAAAGTTGCCTTAGAATCTTTCAAGTTTTCCAAGGAATTTTAAGAAAACTTGTTTATTCACTTGAAACCTTTCAAAATTCTTTTAAAGCTTCTGAAGCTTCTTTGGTTTCAAATCTTGTTAAAATCTTCCTAAAATATCTTACAAGTTTTTATTATTTTTGAATCTCTTCAAAATCTTCTACGTATATCTCAAGTTTACTTAAATTTCTTCTAAAATTGTTCATCATGGCAACATTTTTCTTGAAAATTTTGTATACACTTTTTCAAAATGTTAGGAAATAATGAAAAATTTTTGTAATTTTTTTTCAATTTACTCTTAGAATTTATTAAGAAAAAATAATTTGAGATTTTACCGTGAATCTTAAGAATATATGTTTCATTCACTTGACGCCTTGCAAAATTGAGTTTACCTAAAATTGTTTAAATCCTGAAAATTTAAAACAATTGTCTTAAAGTCTTTCATATTTTTTCCCACACATTTTGATATCTTCAAATTACGTTTCAATGCATGATCATCAACTTTATTTATTTGCAATATTTTTGCATCTTTTTGGTGAAAAATTCTTTTCTTTGGTTGAAAACGTAACTATTTTGTTCGAAATTCGTTTCTTGTTTGGTTTAAAATTTATTTTACTAACTGAAAATTTAGATATTTTCTTTTTAGTAGAAAACTTATCTTTTCAGTTAAAAATTCATATATTTGGTTAAAAATCAATTTTTTTAGTTGAAGATTCATCATTTTATTCAAATTTTCACTTCACCTGTTCCATTTTTCGTGAAAAATTAACCTTTTTTGATAGAAATGTAATCATTCTATTCTTGTTCTGTTCTATTTCTTGTTATGAATTTTGGGTTGAAAATTCATCATTGTGATTAAAAATTAACTTCTTTGGCTGAAAATTCGTTTCTTTTTAGTTCAAAATTATTTTTTTTAATATAACTGCTTCATTTCTGCGTGAAATTTTATATTTGTAATTGAAAATTGATTAATTTTCCTGAAAACTCGTTTTTATTGTTTAACATCTACTTTTCTAACTGCAAATTGAACTATCTTCGTTTGTAAATTTAACTTTTTTAGTTAATAAGTTATATATTTTAGTGAAACTGTATCCTTTTTCATAGAAAATTCATCTTTTGGGTTCAAAATTTTATTATTCTGTTGAGAATCATTTTTTTTTCCAAAAAAAGCAATTTTCTCGAAAATTCGTTTCGTTTGTTTTTTGTTTGAACATTTATGTTTCTAACATTTACAATATTATAATTTTGGTTAAAAATAGTTTTTTTTTTAGATGAAGATTCATGTACTTTATTAAAAATGAGTCTTTTTTATTAGAAAATTAATCTTTTGAGTTGAGAATTCAACTATTAGGTTGAAATTTAATATTTTTCGGTTGAGGATTCATCATTTTAGTTGAAAATTCATTTCTTTGGTTAAAAATTTATTTTTCGACTTAAAAATATAATTAAAAAGTGTTTAACAGATATTAAAAAACAAAGATTTTGTTGCATTAACATTATTAATCTTCTAGGTGTACGATTTGCTTTATACCTAGAAGAATTTAGAAATGATGTTTTCTATTACTTTGACTTATTTTATCATTTAAATTTAGTGCCCTTTCCAATATGAAGCGATACATTTTCCCGCGAAATTGAAACAATGTAATTATAATTTATAAAGGTAGAAAATATGATTTTTTAAATCCTGATTCAAAATGCTCATAAATGCTTATTAAAAGCGAAATAGCAAACTGCAATACCCGACCGCCGTTATGTCGTATGATTGATCTCATGTGCAACAAATGTTTATATTTTAATTGAAAAAGAAAAAATTATATAATTATAAATGATAAATAAATAAAACCTACAGAAATAATATAATGTATTTTTGCTGAGATTATTTTTTATTTCTATACATGATACATTTTTATACTTTTACAATTAAATAATCAGAAGATTGTCGGTGTTTGAATAATAATTAATTATTTCTGAGCGTATGAGTGATCTAAATCTATGATTAATATGTACGACCTGCAGGACTGTTTAATTTTTTATTAGTCATACATTCTCGGAGAGCGGCTTTCTGTACATCATTCGGCTTCGATTTTAGTGTCTTTGCTTGATTTTTTTGTCTAATTTTTCGGATTGAACGGAATGAGCGTTGTGGTTGAATTTTTTTATTGTGTGGTAAATTCGGTGGTGGGGAATCAGTGTTCTTTTGTGTCTTCGCTGGAAATAATGATGGAACCTCGTTCACCGACACTTGAGTAATTATGCGCTCCACTTTTTTTTCACAAATTGAGGCTTGGTCCTCCTCCGATTTATGAGATGCCATGTCGTACAAAGAATCTACAAAATTTTTTAGTTTTATTAATTTGTTCATTTCACTAACATGGGCTTCTTGTGACTGAATGGATGTTACAAGAGCATCACATTGCTCATCACAGTATGAAGAGGAGGATTTAACAGAAAATGATGTTCCACATAAATTTGAAAGTTGCATACAGGCATGCACGTGTTTACAAAAATTTTCACGGATCAGATAGTCAATGCACTCACATGTGAACTCATGCACACAAATTTTGCAAACCGGACAGATCAAAAGACATTCCTCACAATTTTTCTCAGAATTTACTTGTACTTTATAGGGACCTCGCCCTTCCGTACTGGACTGAACGCACCAAACACTCTCACGGTGTAGTTCCACCGAACGAGCTCAGGCTGCGTGGAGTCGCTTTCACGTGAGTGGCGCGGCCTATCCAGCGGCTTGGAGGTGGAGGGGATACATAGGAGTGAGCGAGGTAGCATCAGCGGTCTTTTTCAATCTCTGTATCCCCTCCACCTCTAAGCCACTAGGTAGTCCGCGCTACTTACGTATAAACGACGCCACGCCGCCTAAGCTTGGTCGATGGAACTGCGCTCTCAGACACTTTCATGACCAAAGATTCTGAAATATCATTTACGCCGCGTCTGTGACTTTTCATTATTATGTGCATTCTCAGTAGATGAGCTAGGCGGGTTCTGGATGGATTAGTGTTAGTGCGCGTGTACTTTTGTGTGTGCGTCCGTGTGTTTCGGTGTGAGCATTTGAGCATACATGTGTGTGTCCGTGGGAGACTGCCTTCCTAACATATCACATTATTATATCTTTTGATATGATAAAATATTTTCACTGATCCTCTTAAGCTTACTGAAATCCACTTATGGCTGATACTTCATTTTAAAGGATGTGTGTTTTTTGGCCACCCGATTCTTCATGATTATGAAAGCAAGTACGCATGCGCGATTTTGAAAATGAATTTGATAAAACCTTTCTAAATTTTTTTCCAGAATGTTTTTAAAGGGGATCTTGATGATATCATATTGCACATTTATGAGCCTCTAGAGCCGTGGTTCTAGAGATAAGATGAAACACATTTTACATAAGGTTTCATGCACGTTCTTTTCAGCATCACTCAATGAAATGATTTTTACTGCACTCGTTATGCATGGCATCCTGTTTTGTCTATAAATTTGATTTATTGCTTCCTTATAGATAACATATTCAATTAAAAATTCGTGTCATTATTTAATGCGCAAAAGATGCAGGTGATATTTGATATAGGACTGGAGGACTATGTATGACATCCTGTTTTGTCTATAAAATTTGATTTATTGCTTCCTTCTAGATGAACATTCCTTTCTTTATTTTCTTTGAGGCGCAAGTAACTCGTAATCAACATTCAAAAAAAAAATAAGTTAATGATGATGCTGTTCATGTGTTTAAGAGAGTAGAGGGATAAGCGTCTGTAAAAGGAACTATTTCCTCTTGCGCTCCTGAGTCACAAATAAACCTCCATTCAAACAATTTAACTGGAAGTTCGATATAGCATTATCTAGTGACATCTAGTCACATCCAGTGACATTTATATTTATTTCTTTTTAATAACAAAATTAGTGAGTCACAGTGTAGATTAGTTTTGAAATTAGCCGCTGTGTGGCGTATTAGGCGCAACGTTTTCTCACAAGAGAAATTAATGATTAAAAATTATCACAATACTCGTAGATATTTTTTTCCTGTATATTTTTATCTATACGTTACAAGAATACCTGTATCCAGGGTAGAAAAGCAGGTGTTTTGTGGTCGATGGCCAGCATTAAAGTAAAAACAATTATAAAAAAAGAGAAAAAATTTGTGAGTGATAAAACTAAATTGTTTTAGTGTGAGCACTTGTGTGTCTACCATTAAACAAAATGAATCGTAAAAAAAGTAAACACGTTATTTCAATCATTGAGGAAGCATATAAAGCTTTAATAGGTAATGTAAGATTCGAGAGAATGAGAAAATTTTTAAAATTTGGCACTGGGAAGATCAGATTGCTGTACAAAATTTCAGGGTATAATAGAAATTTATCTGTTGGAGAAAAAACACATTCAAACGACGATAGACATTTTGAAAGCGTACAATAAAAAAATAAAACAACTGAAGAGGAAAGGACAAGGTCATGATAATAATTCAAATAAAAAGAGAGATAGGATACAATGGGAAGATTTAGACTTAGCTTTCAAGAGTAGAATAAGGACAGGTTGTGTAATTAACTTAAAGCATAAAGATCTTAAAACATTTCTGGAGGATACAAAGTCAATGATCGTTCGACGAATTAAAAATATTTTAAAAAAAATATCACTTCGCTTTGATTAAAAACTTTTCCCGATTAGTTAGTTCACAATTTTTGAAAGGAAAACGTCATATATATTCTTTTGTGATAGGTGTCTGTGTCACTTTAAATTGGAAAAATCTTTATATAATCATAGATTGGATTGTGAAAACATGAATCAATGTTGCATGATACTGCCTAAGGACAATGAGAGAATTTTGAAATTTAAATATTATAGGTTCAAGGAAAAAGTTCCGTTCGCTATTTTTGCTGATCTTGAGTGTCTCTTTCAAGGAAACTCCTGATATTCAGTCACGTACAGAACGGTGTCAAAAGCATGTCCCCCACAGTGTTGCGTATTATTTACATTGCGGCTTTGATGACTCTCTTTCAAAATTCGAAATTTATCGTGAAAAAGATTGCATAGAGTGGTTCGAGAAAGAATTACATGAAATTTCTCAAAATATTGATTCCTATTTAACAAATGTTGTGCCAATGGAGAAACTGACTCCAGAGCAAGAAATACAGATTCTGTCTGCTCAAAACTGTCATATATGTGCAAAACCGTTTAAACAAGATGACATAAGACATCATGACCACTGTCATTTGACTGGCAAGTACCGAGGTCCAAGTCATCAGGCCTGTAATGTAAACTACAAAGATTCGCACACTGTACCAGTAGTTTTTCACAATTTATTAGGATACGATTCCCACTCTTTCGTTAAAGCTTTAGCTAAACAATTTGAAGGTGAAGTTAAATTATTGCCTGTGAATAAGGAAAAATATACCTCGTTCACTAAATATGTTGCTGGCACAAAAGTAAATCTTCGGTTTATAGATTCGCTTCGTTTCATGCCGAGTAGCGTTGAAAATTGGCCTCACATCTGGAGAATGATGATAAAAAAATACTCTCAAACATTGCAATAATTCCGAGGAATTTCAATTATTAGTCAGAAAAGGAGTATTTCCTTATGACTACATTCACTGTTAGAAATATCTGGTTGAATTTTCAACCACATGTGGTTGAAGTTTTATACAATTACCGTTGTTGAAATTTCAACCATGCAGTGGTTGAAATTTCAACCATGCAGATGAAATTTCAACAACATGTAATTGAAATTTCAGAAACGAGAAAAAAAATTTATCTGTCACGGTTAGTGAATTTCAAAGAGATTATAATTTTTCAAAAATCTACAATAAAACCCATTGAGATTCCTGGAAAATACTGTGCTTTAAAATTCATTAACTGTACCGGAAGAATTCTGATAAGGAATCATCAGTGAGTTATTTCGTACGTTTGTCTCGTGTGATCCATGAGATTAGCAAAATGTATTTAGGAAAATAAGCAGTTTTGAAGAAGAAAAGCAAAAGGTACGTTGCAATTATATTACCATAATGAGTTGCACGTCCAATTAGACAAACTTTTCAACACTCGTTTTTGTAAACATAACCTAAAAATGCATACAGCAGTTAGTACCAATTGTGTGAATGAAATGTTCCATTATGATAATATTATTCTAACGTACCTTTGGTTTTTCTTCTTTAAAGCTGCTTCTTTTTCTAAAATATTATGTCCTTTATTGATTTCATAGATCTCACGACACAAACGTACGAAATAACTCCTTGCGAGCAGACATTGTGTATGTGCAAACGGCTGGTTGAATTTTCAACTACATTTGAATGAATTTTATTTCAATTCCGTGGATGAATGAGATTTCAACCACAAAAGTGGTTGAAAAGTGGTTGAATTTTCAACATATTTCTAACAGTGTTGATGATTGGGAAAAATTAAATGAGCAACAGTTACCATCTAAAAGCGCATTTTATTCGAAATTAAATAATGAAGAAATTTCTTATGAAGATTACCAACATGCGTGCAATTTTTGAGAAAGGATCAATGTAAAAACTTTAAGTGAATACTCTGATTTGTACTTGAAAGCCGACGTTTTACTTTTGGCCGATATTTTTAAAAATTTCAGAAAATATTGTTTTTCAACCTATAATCTCGATCCCTTACATTACTATACAGCTCCAGGACTTGCTTTTGACGCGATGCTCAAATTAACTGGAATTGAACTTGAATTTTTAACAGATCCTGAAATGATTCTTCTTATTGAGAGGGGTATTCCTGGCGGTGTATCGCAGTGCTCAAATAGATATGCCAAAGCGAATAAAACCGATTTATGGGATCAGATTTTGTTCCGAACGAAACTGAATCGTATATCTCATACTTTGATATCAACAACCAGTATGGTGCAGCAATGAGCGAATGTTTACATTTTTGTGGTTTTGAATGGTTATTTGATCAAGATATCAATGCACAAAGTATTCCAGACGATTCGCCAATAGGTTATATTTTAGAGGTAGACTTGGAATATCCTGCAGAATTGCATGATTTTCATAGAGATTTACCTTTGGCTCCAGAGCACTTTGTACCACCTAGTTCCTCATGTAAAATACCAAAACTGATAAGCGTTAAGAGAAACAATGAAAAATTAGAATTATCAACAAAAGTTTAAAAGAATTTGAATTACCTATAAAAATTATTCCGAGTTACTTGGATTACTCTGGATTATAAGTCAATTACATGGATTACCTAAATTACTCCGCATCAACTGTACTACAAGTGAATTACCATGGCTTATACGTGGATTATCCGGATTAGAACTGGATTACTCCATATCACAAGTGGATTACGTCGCAATATACATGGACTACTGTGAGCAGTCCAGCAGATTACCAGAGTTGTTTCCCCTCCGATGTTAATATTCAGAATTATTTATTGAAATGGATTATACAGTACCTGCAATTTTTAGTCTTGTTTCTTGATTCAATCCGGTTCGCTCGATTTCCTGCTCATGGTCGCAATGTGTCTGCCAATATTTAACTTTTGTACTTTTTCTGTACCATCACATTCAAAAATTGTCACCTCGAGAATAGATGGACAGTCACTATCAATTTTATTTGCTCCCATTGCTTTCAATTCCTTTGCATCGCTTTCTTTTTTCCGATAACTATATAATCGATGACAATAAAAAATTGCTTTGATTTTAATCACTGATTTCTGTTGCTGCTCTATCTGCGACGAACTTTGAGAATATTGCTTGTTCCGCGTTTAGTTTCCATGTGTGAAAAGCTGCAATTCACCTAGAATGAAAAATTGTTCAATATGGTCCAATTGTAATAAAATTATCAATAACTTGTCGACCGAAAAACAAAAAAATAACTAGCAATATTTGAAACTATGAAAAGGCGTGATGTCGATTCTACACATTTAAACTCTACACAGAGTTAAATTCTACACAGAAAAAACTAAAAATAAAATTTGTTGCAGGAATTTTTTTTGAGCGATAAAGTTTTGTTCAGCCAACTTCGCGTCTTTCAAAATACATGTGTTTTTCATGGAAAAACAAAAGAAAGTTTAACCGATATTTGTGTAAAGTTTATCCTGTGAAGTTAATTTTTGTTGCTAAGAATCTTTCGTCGGAAATCGATGCAAAGTTTATCTTCTCTTTTTTCTGTGTATACGGTAAACACAGTTTAATTCCATATGATATAATCATGGACAAATTGATATATCAAATACCGTATAACTCTACACCGTTAAATTCTACACAAGCTGCGATACTTTTTATCATTCTGTTTGGTTCTATGCGGTTCAATTCTACACAATTCAATTTTATGAAAATGAATGAAGATTTTGGTGATTATCAAATTCTTTTGTCAGTTGGACCTCGAAAGGTGGTCGTTACGTGGTTGGTGACTGCTGAACGAGCTGTAAATAAAATCGTGGATTATCCTAGAATTCAGAATAGAGTGGTTTTTTGTTAGTCATGACGTTTGATACATAAAATCAATCAGAGCTTAATTGTAGCCTCTAAGCGTCTGAGATCGCGATTTGTTTACATGTAGATAATTCGTTGTACACATATAAAAAGTGACCCCACGACTATGGTAGGTAGCAATATCCGTGGTTTAACAGAGATATTAATTACTATTACGATAAACAGCAGTAATAATGTTTGTGCGATTTCTTCAATAATTATAAGGAATTCCGTATCAAGGCATATAACAATATTATTAAAAACATGCAAATTGGAATAATGTAAGCATTGAAGCATATTGTAATAGCATCAATTTATAGCAATAGTAGAAACAATTTTCGTTTCAATGGTGAAGAAAATTATGTGCTCCAAATGTTCGCCAAATCGATCAATATTTACCACTACCAGCACACATCCTCGAATTTTTTCATAGAAAGGTTACGGCGAATTCTTCTATAAACCGAGGTCCTTAAACTTCCTTTAAATCCAGAAAAAGCAGTGTCGATTCTATGCAGGATGATTAAAAATGGTATTTTCTATATTCTTCATTAGAACGAACCGAAATTTCGTTAAAAAATTTGGTTAAATTGCTGCAAAGCAAGTTGAGACATTGAAACTCAAAAAATTTTCGGCTCTTCAAATTACAGAAAAATGATTTTAAAATTTCTTTTCAGAAACAATGATATAGTCAGACAACTGAAATTCTGAATAAATCCAAGATGATAGCCGGCTTTGAATTCGGACCAGAAAGAAGGTTTTGCAAATGGTTTCAAATCAAAAAAATGTGTAACATTCAAGATTCGCTTACAAAAACACAAACATATAAATGAATAATATTGATTTGGAAAAGACAATTATCAAAAAGAGGGTCTATTTCTTTACCATAATTGTTTAATTTAGCCGAAAATGAGTTAAGAATAAAAGAAAAACTTTGTAAGTTGATGAAAAATTTGCATGGGAACAAGAAAACCATTTCTTTGAACGAAACAACTTTTTTGAACCCATAGAAATTTCAGTGAATCAAAGAGAATTTTTTTCTGAGTGAGTGCTATTTGGGGATAACATTGTTAATTTTATTCTGACAAAGATTTTAGTATGGTTAAAAATTGATTCTCCAACGTTGATTCCTGTTCAGGTAAATAAAAATATTGCCTATATAACACTGTATTACACAGGTTTGAAAAATTATTTTCTGCAAGTTTTCAAACAGGATATGCTGAATTAGAAAGACAGCCATCTCTTAAAGAATGAGGTGGATATTTGAAAAAAAGAAAACTCATAACCATAGAACCAGAATCCATGAAGATAAATTGATCACAGTCCTAACCTTCTCCTAATAATTTTTTGGATCAGTTCATCTGTTTGCAAGACCACATTAGCTGTAGCTTTATCCAGAACTAAAATTTTCTCACTCCTAACAATGGCACGTGCCAAGAAAAAGAAGTTGACGTTGACCAGTACTGAAGTTGGATCCACCATCAGATATCTTGGCATCAAGTACAGCATCCAAGTCTATGATGAAATTCTTCAGTTCCACTTCTGATAATGCTTGCCACAACTCATCATAAGAGTAATTATCGAAAGGATCCAAATGTCTTCTGAGATTTCCAGTGAAAAGTAAAGCTTCTTGAGGAATGTTGCTCATATTAGATCGTAGATCATGCAAACGTAAGAGACCAGTGGCTACATAATCTATATAAATTTCTGCTTTCAAACAACATAATCGAAAGAGAGCAGTGATTAAAGAACTTTGTCCAGCTCCTGTTTTTCCCACGATACCAACTTTTCCTTCCGGCATTGCCAAAAAAATTATATTCATAAGAATTATGCTATTGAAGATGTCATTAAATGGAATTGAGACAAAGTCTTCCTCCAGCTGACAAACCCTGATAACTTCCTTGTACCGCTTCTCATCCATTGGAAATTGAGATAGAATATTTTGTTTTATGGATAATGCAATTACCCATGATTCTTGACTGACACAAACTATTTTCCTTCTTATTTGGATACTTCCATGTGAAAGAGGAAGTTCATTGAGTAATGGGTAAAGTAAACTGCTTTTATCAGAACCTACTTGTCCAATTATTGATGAAATTTAACCACGTTGAGCAGTAAAGTTTATGTGATATAAATAACCTTTCTAGGTTGGAGGAGCACTTTAAAGATGATGTATCAATTTTTGCTGCGATATTGTAATCAATGTTTTGTTTATCAATATTTGTAGCTATTAAATTTTGAATTTCATAACGCTTCAAAAATCCTTCGATGCGTTTCACAGATACACAGATACAGATACACTCCACATATCTGGAGATAATGAGAAGTTTTTTAAAAAAATCAACGAGATTATCGATTGGAAACCTGGATATGTTATAAAAAACAGCAAAACAGGGAATGCTTACCAACAGCCTAGCGAACGTTGACAGGTAGTCTCAATACGATGTGGAAAGCTGCTCAATGCAAGTTAAAAGTGGTTAAATGATAATTTTAAGTACATGTATCGCACAAAGAGAGCTTATTCTTATCCTTATCAAAATATTAATGTCATTCAACTGAATGATATTATCACTAGAGAGCGAAACATCATATTCGATTAAGGCTGGTGTTTATCAATTACTTCAGGCTATGAATATGCAAAAGAATTTATAAGATTACAATTAACAGAAAACAAAACTTATTATAGCAAAAAAAAATGTAATACTTTTAAGACTTAAAAATATTTATTTTCCGATAAAGATCTTGATTACAGTTTGTAGAAGCACCAAACAGTTTCTTACTGCTTAAAGTTTACACTTGTAAAATAAATAATTTTGCCATATCAGTAATAGTCAGAGAAGAATCGTGAGAGTTAATTAAAATTACAAGTTTTATTCAATTTTCAAAAACTTGGTAGACTAAGACCATTAAAAAAACACACACACAGATCACTCACTCGTAATTTTAGACATTTTTTAAGATCTTAAGTTCAATGTCTTTTTGGAGTCAATCATATTATTGATCCGAAATGATCGAACAACGATCTGTCGCGATTCACAGCTACTCGCACAGTGTCTTTCTGAAACGATAAGGCGCTCATCAACACACTCAAACTGAGAAACCACGTGACTTCAAGCATTCATTCAAATAATGAGGAAATATAACTTAGGTTTTAGAAATTGGCGAGGTAGATAAATTGTATCATTTTAAATCGCCGAAAATCTCCTAACAATGAAACATTACAACTTTAAACACTTACTAAAAATGTGTGCAGAACTACAGCTCATGGACCTAGTCTTTAATACTAGAGGTGGGTATTTCAGTCTGGAAAAAATATATCTATTAGATCCTATAGTCTTATGAGGACTTACTTTTTTATTAGTTGAATGAAATTTTACATTCTCAGCCATCCTTGTTAGAATATCAGCCATTATAGGACCACTTTGACACACCATCTTATACAAGTTCCCTTTTCTTCTCAATAGCTCATAAGGGTGGCCAAATTCCTGTGATGTATTATAATATAAGACGCCATTTAAATAATAGCTTAGAAGTATTAAATATCCAGCACCAAAGGGCAAATTCTTAGAAATTGAAATTTGAACCAAACTTACCACCATAGATCCAGAATCCATTACGATAAATTTATCACAGTCCATCACAGTGTTCAATCTATGTGCAATGATAAAAACCGTACAGTCTCTAAACCTCCTCCTAATGGTCTTTTGGATCAGCTCATCTGTTTGAGAGTCCACATTAGCAGTGGCTTCATCAAGGATCAGAATTTTATTTTTTCGGACAATGGCGCGTGCCAAACAAAGAAGCTGTCGTTGACCAACACTGAAGTTGGATCCACCATCAGATACTTTGGCATCAAGTCCACCATACAATTCCATAATGAAACTTTTCAGTTCCACTTCTGCCAACGCTTGCCATAATTCATCATCGGAATAATTATCAAAGGGATCTAAATTTCTTCTTAGGCTCCCAGCAAAAACTAAAGGTTCTTGAGGAATAATACTCAGATTAGATCGGACATCATCCAAACCTAAGCCAACAGTGGCTACACCATCTATATAAATTTCTCCTTTGATATAAGCTAATCGATAGAGGGCAGCGATTAAAGAACTTTTTCCAGCTCCCGTTCTTCCAACGATACCTATTTTTTCTTTTGGTAATACCAAAAAATTCAGATTTTTCAGTACCAATGCTCCTGAAGGTTTATAGCTTAAAGAAACATCTTTAAATTCTACACGTCCTTCTGAAGGCCACTGATCAGATGGTTCATATTCTGGTTTCGTTTCTAAGGGTGCTTCTTGCTCCAAGTCACTGTACTCCAGGATTCTTTCTACAGATGTCATCTGGATTTCCATTTCAGTACTTTCCTTGATACCCCAGAAAAGCATTTCAGAAAGCAAAATGCATTGTGTAATGATTAAACCCACGTCTCCTGAAGAAACGTTGTAACGCACAGATACAAGAAGATACACGACGAGAGTTATATAGAGATTGGAAAAAAACTTTAGGTAGATAAGAAAGGCAGATTCGCAAGAACAGAAGAGGTACCAAGCTGATGTGTGAAGATTTTGGTAATTGTCAAACTCGTCTATGAGTATTTGTTCAACTTTCAAGGCTCTTATTGTTGTGAGACCTTGGAGTGTAGCGCTGACATGACTAAAAATTGGTGATCGATCTGTAAGTACAAGTTTGTTTTAAATCTGGGGTTCACAATTGGAAACTAAAGCTACACAAGAATCAATGATAATTGCTCACGTATAGCTTCCAAGCGTTTGAGGCTGCTACTTGTTTTCATGTAAAAATTACGCAATGAGTAGAACACTAAACCAACTATTCCGGTAGGTATTAACAGCCAAGGATTAACAGAAGTATTGATGACTATAACGCTCGCCAGTTGTAAACAAGATTGTGCAATGTAAATCAAGTTTAAGGGCAGTTCTCTGTCAACAGCTCCGATGTCTTTTGAAAATCTAAACAAAAGCTTCGAGTTTAGTCGACCAGTGTGCCAAAAGTAGAAAAACTGTATATCAGAATTTGTAAGAGATGAAAGTTGGTTTTGCCAATTACCTATTCAGAATCCTTCCAGATGGATTCTCATGGAAGAACGACATTGTCGTCCGCATGATGCTCAAGAACATATGTTTGTGCAAATTCTGGGATGATCGCATGCACATCTCACAGAAAATCAGATAATAGGCATGTATCAGAACTATAGCTGTCAAACTTAAAAGTGTATACATTTGAACATACCACATATTGTCAGAATGGGGTAATAAAGTTCCATTTATTCTCTCATATTCTATGTTCACCCAACGGGCTAAAAAGATGTCTCCGGAGGTGGCAACGATTTGGTAAATTATACCCAGAAGTATCACTAGTAATAAAATCCATATACTTCCAGCAGCTTTGAAATAAGACAGGTAAACAGTTCCTGAAGTTTTTCCAACTGTTCGATGTTCAGGAATCTCTTCCGGATCTGGATCCTCAGAGTTACTTCTAAGTGATGCAAATCGATCTTTTTTATCTGTAGTTTCCATTTTATTATTAATCTCATCAGCATCGGTATCGTTATGATTATTATCATTATCTTTAAGTGTCAGTACCTTAACCCAATCTAGTTCCGAATTATTCGATAACTCAGTGTAGCTTCCTTCCATTTCCACTAACCCATTGTTCAGAATATATATTCGATCCATTGATTCTAAGTACTGAACTTGATGTGTTACCAAAATTCTCGTCTTTTCTTTCAGGTATGCACAGATACAATCTTCGAATATTTTTCGGCTTACATAATTATCAACAGCTGATAGGGGATCGTCTAACAGATAAATATCAGCATCTCTGTAGACTGCTCTTGCCAGATTGATCCTCGCTTTTTGACCCCCACTCAATGTTATCCCTTTTTCTCCAATAAGCGTCTTGTCTCCAAATGGAAACAGGGTAAAATCTTGTTCCAATTGACAAACCTTGATTACTTCTTGATACCGTTTTTTGTCCATTGGCAATCCGAAAAGAATGTTCTGCCTTATGGAAGAAGCAAATACCCAAGGTTCTTGAACGACATAAACTATTATCCCTGATACTTGGATACTTCCACTTGAAAGTGGAAGTTCACCCAGTAAGAGTTGAAGCAAACTACTTTTACCCGCACCTACTTGTCCTATAATTGCTGAAAGTGTACCACGTTGAACTACAAGACTGATGTTCTGAATGGTGCTTTTTTTAATTTCGGGTGACCACTTTGCAGATGCTTTATGCATTTTTATTGCGGTATTATGATCGATGTTTTGTTCATCAAAATTTGTGGTTATTGAATGTTGAATTTCATTACGCATCAACAGTTCTTGAATGCGTTTGATGGATACTAGACATTTTGCTAAATTCTGCATGCCTACAATTGTAAGTAGTTTAATAGAAAGATATTTTATATTGAAAAATATTGTTATATAGGTTATATAAGTTCAAATTTATCTGAGAGGGATCCATTGCTAGTATCTTTTTCAGATCGACATACATAATTATTAGAAGAAAAACACAGCTCAGTCTTACCAAGAGTCATACAAATATTGACAGATAGTCTCATTAGGGTATAAAAAGCCGTTACTAGGTAGACTTGTTCTACAGATATGTGATTTTCAAATAAGAAGTAAAGCAATATAATGGCAAAAATACAAAGACGAGGAATGTAAACGTCAAGGCATACTGTAAGAGCGTCAATGAAGGATATTTTTCTAATCACATTCACCTCCGACCTATAAAAATATTAAACGATTGTTACAAAAAAATTCAGTGAAAAGGTAACAGGAAGAACTAAAAAAAATTGGTTATAAATAAGTCAATACTGACGCTCTCGCTTTGTCCACTAAATGAGCAAAAGACTTCTCCCAAGCATACATTTTAATTACTTGAACACCACCGATTATTTCTTCCATTAAGGAAAGTCTCTTGTCCGTCCTGAGTGCGAGTTTGTATGTTAAGCGTTTGATCCATTTTCCAATGTGTCCTGTAATTATAATTTAATTTGCTTTTCGCTTATATGGAAAGAAGATTTCATGAGTATTTTAATATTGTTATAAATTTTTGGTAACCTTGTAATGGGATGAGCAAGAAAATAATCAGAGTGCCCGCAAAACACGAGATATTCATCTGTTGGTATATTATCACCGTAATAATGATGACCTGAATCGGTGCAATCCAGAGATAGTGGAAACCAAAGAAACTATTGTGAAAATTGTTGATGTCATTGCTCAAAACATTGACAACCTGTAGAACACTCGATTATTGGTTTAGATTAGAAACTGCACAATGTCCATGTTCACTGTACAATTTCAATTTAATTTCCTCACCTGACCTACTGTTACGTCGCTATTTTCTACGGATGATCTAGCCAGTCTTAAACATTTTCTGTAAATTAATGCAGAACAGGATATCCTAAATTTCATTTCCACCTTCGTAACGGATTGGACACACAGACATTTGATAAAACAGCTCAGAATCAAGCAAGCAACAAAACCGGAAGCCCAATAGTAAACTTCTGTGTCATTAAAACAATGTAATATTTTGGAAAATAAAACTACTTGAAAAATTCTGTAAAGCAAAATGTTAGAAATAATTGACTTTTGTCATAAGTTTAAACAAATTCTTTTTTAAACTGAGGTTTAACATACCTAATGAAAATTTCATTAAATCCTTGCAGGAGACCCATAACTATGAGTTCTTTGCCAAAACATCTTAAAAGCACCCTTAATAAACTGGGCTTTCGCAGATTTTCCTCTTTGCATTTTTCTTTTTCTTGTTTCCAGATTTCGGATATAAGATTTCCTAAAGTTTGACTAGAGTGTTGTTTTAAACAGTTATAAAGATCTCTGGTTTCTAAATCTCTGTCATATCTCAAGCGGAATATTTTATATAGCCATCTGCAAAGTTTCATTTTTGCAGGTATTTCAAGTTTGATATTCAGTTTGGTTAACTTTCATCTTACTTACGCAAAGGAGAGTATAGAAAGAAAACTAGCACCTTCCTCCGGATTATTTTCTCTCTGCTGTCTTTCTTTATTGTCCATATTAAAATAGCTGGAAAAATGTATTATATTAATCATTTGATAATTTATGTAATGAGTATTATTCATGTTAAAAATCTTCAGAATCGTTACTGAAATTAGTGTAACTAGTGTAATTACTATCAATTAAAAAATTATTACCGTGGTTCCAGTGTTCTTTTTTCTGCGATATATCCACCACTCTGCGCTGTTTCTTGTTGAAGACGTTGTACTATTTGCGAAGTCCTAAATTTTATTTTCATAATAAGAGACTTTTGTGTACATTACGATTAAATTTAGAGGTTTTAGGTTTTGTATCGCTGTTACCATGTGAAAACATTTATAGTTTAATACTTTGTCTCTTGTTAAATTTTCAACCAAAGAGATAACGCTTTACTAAAAAAAAAATTCAACAGAATAGTTCAAGTTTTACACAAGCAGTTAAATTTTCAATTAAAAAAAAAAATCAATTTTCAACTGAATAGTGAAACTTGAACCAAAGAGATAAATTATCAACTAAAAATATGAATCTTCAACAGAAAAAAATGTCTTAATAAAGTGGTTCAAACAAAATTTTCAACCAAAATAGTTTTAATAAAAAGTAAATTTTCTACGAAGGTACTTGAATTTTCAACCTAAAAAGACTTTTTTTTATAATAACAGTTGAGTTTTCCTACAAAAAGGATGACTTTTAGAACAAATTATTTAATTTTCAATCAAACAGTTGCATTTTCATCCAAGAAAGATCAATTTTCTACTAAAACAGAGAATTTTTCGAATGAGAAAGACAATTATTAAAAAATACAGTTGAATTTTTATAAAAAAAATATTTAAATTGATTTTTCAACACAAAATGTGAATTTTTCTCGAAAGGTAAATTTTCTACGCAATAGTTGAATTTTCAAAAACAAAGTAGATTTTCGGACTATAAGGGATGACTTTCTAATACATTTTTTGAATTTTCAACCAAAAAGTTGCATTCGTATCTTCTCTTTGGTTGAAAATTTTTTGGTTAAAAACTGATGTTTTTTTATTTGAAAAATTACATGATTTGTTGAAAATTCGTCCTTTTTGTTTGTTGAAGATTCATTTCTTTGGTTTGAAATAAAGTATTTTTATGAAAATCAGTTTTTTTTCGTTAAAAATTGGTTAACTGAAAATTTAACTTGTCCGTTGTTGGTTTAAGATTCGCCTATCTCAGTTTAAAAACAAACTGTTTCGATGAAGATTTATGTATTTTATCTAAAATTCGTCTCTTTTGGTTGAAAATTATTCTTAATGCTCGAATTTTTTTTCTCCATTATTTTATATTTTAGTTTTTCATTTAAAATTCGTAGATTCGTCTCTTTTGGTTGAAAATGTAACTAATTTATAAAAATTTGTTTTTTTTTTCCTTTGAAATTGATCTTTTTAGTTGAAAATTCAACTATGTATTTGAAAATTGACTTTTCTTAGAAAATTATTCTTCTTGTTTGTAAATTCGTTTATTTTGGTTGAAAATGAATTTCTTTTTTTAAAAATTTAACTACTTGGTTGAAAATATTTTTTTGGTAAAAATTAATTTTTTAGTTAAAAATTCGTTATTTTTTTATTGAAAATTTAGGTATTTTGTTTAAACCACTTTTTTTTCTTCAAAATTATTTTTTAACAGAAAATTGAACTATTTCATTTTTTGTTACAATTTTTTTTAGTTGCAAATTCATTTCTTTCGATTCCAATTCAACCATTTTATTGAAAATTTGTTTCATTTGTTGTTGAAAATTAATTTTTGAACTTAAAAAATATTTAAAATCTTTTTTGGTTGAAATATCAATAATTCAATTTTTTGTTGAAAATTCATCCTTTTTGTTGTTGAGAGTTACACCACTTGAAAAGTAGTTTTTTTGGTTGAAAATTCATTACTTTAGTTGAAAATTCATCTCTATGACTTGAAATTCAACAGTTCTATTTAAAATTCCACTTTTTTTTTGGTTCAAAATTAATTGTTAAGTTGGAAACTTGACTTTTTGGCAGAAAATTAATCTCCTTATTGGAAATTCAGCGAAAAAAATGAAAAGACAGAAGTTGTTCAACGAAAAATGAGCTATACATCGTGAAAAATGGCATTTCAAATAAGCAAAATTTAATTTTTGGTAAAAAGACACAAGGTAAAATAAAATTTTTAATAACAAAATTGTTTTTAGATCGGATCTGAAAATTTTCTTTTAACCTTTTTTTCTCACGAGACACGTGATGAGAATGTGTTCCTTAAAGCCGTAGGAGCTTTAACAAAAGAGAATTCACAATCACTAAATTTCTGTTGTCGATGGTTCGTCCTCTAGTTTTAATAGTCCTATGCAAAAATGCGGGCAGATTTTTTAAAATAAAATTGTTAATAATGTCCACTCTGTTGTTCTGCAAAAACTCTTGGGTAATTTTTAATTTCCAAAAATTCATTCGTATTCAAATACCAGCACTTTAATCTTGAAATGCTTTTAACGTAGAATCTTTTATGAACGGAATAAAACAGTATTTCAGATACAAATTTCAAATTTTCAAATTCATTAATTTATTTTAAACAAAAAATGTCTTTTCTACTATAAAAGTTGGCTTTTTAACAAAACACTTGAATTTTCAACAAAGTAATTAAATTTTTACCATAATAGTTGAATTTTCGAACGAAAAAAAAAATAAATTTCCAACAAAAAGTGCCATTAGCCTATATTTCAATCAAAAAACATGAAATTTATACCAACAAAAAGTTTTTTAAGACCAAAAAGACGAATTTTCAACAAAAAAAGATTTTTCACTAAAGAAAGGAAATTTTACCTAAATTGTTGAACCTTCAAGCCAAAAAAAAATTTTTTCTCTAGAAAAATTGAATTTACAAACAAAAAATATGACTTCAGAAAAAAATTATTTTTCCACGAAACTGATGTATTATTTACCCAACAAAAATCAAATTTTAAATCAAGAAAATTATTTTTTGTCCAGCAAGAAAGAAGAATTTTCCAATGAGAAATATCAATCTTAACAGAATGGAAAAGTTAAATTTTCAGTTACAAAATTAATTTTATAACAGAAAAAAAAAGACTTTTCCACTAAAGAGTTAAATTTTTAACCAAGGACATAAGCTTTCGATGAAAGAAATGAATTTTTAACAATGTAGTTCATTTTTCACCCAAGTAGTTGAATTTTCATTAAAAAGAGGAGCAAAGAAGACTCATTTTTAAGTAAAAAGTTGAATTTTTATTGAAAAAAAAAGAAATTTTTACCAAATATGAATTTTGAACCAAAAAATAAGTTTGTACGAAAAAAAATTGAATTTTCAATCCAAAACCACGAATTTTTACCCAAAAGGGATGACTTTTTAATAAAATTGTTGAATTCTATACACAATAGTTGCATTTTTATTTAAAAAGGATTAAATTTCTCTTAAAACAGGTGAATTTTTATTAACAAAGAAAATTTTTTTTTCAAATAGTTGAATTTTCGAATTGAATTTTTATTCAGAAAAGATTTCAGTTTTATTTTCAACGCCAACATAATTAATTTAACCAAAAAGAAAGATGTAATATTTATTTTGAAGCCGATGAATTAAAAAAAACTTCAAAAAAATAGTTAAATTTTCATCCAAAGAGCTGCATTTCTGTCCAAGAAAAGTGAAAATTATTCTACTGAAACAGGTGAATTTTTAAATAAAAAAGCACAATTTTCAACAAAAAAAAATTAAATTTTCATCCAAAAGGATTTCTATAGA
>CAKNXH010048802.1:2811-13557 GCA_932178445.1 Andricus quercusramuli
ATTTTGTTTACCAGAAATTGTTTAATATTATATGAAATGTGAGACGTCTGACGCATGATGTCGGCCCCTGCTGAAACCTGTTTAAACTTGCAAAATATAACCTTGAAAGTATTTACGCGAAATGCTGGAGATAAGAAATAACCTTGAATCTATTTTTACATGGATTCGGCTAGCACAATTGCTCAACATTATGCTATGACGCATCAGGAATGTACATGCACTCTTCTTCTGAAACCTGTTCAAACTTGCAAAATACATTTCGCAGAAAATTACGCCCTAAAAATAATCATATCACACATCCCCAGGCATCAAAGACACCGACTATTTTTCTCAGAATTATCTTGACAATAACAAGCAATTATATACGGGGGTTGAAATGCAACACCACCATGTACGTCATCACCTTATCTCCCGAGCGGCGGCTCACGAGGGGTGATGACTCATCACCTAGCAGCCTGCATATCTAGACTCCGTCTTAAGTCGTCTTAATATCCAGACTCCGTCCGAAAAAAGTGGGGTAGAACCGGCCCTACCTATCTACTCACGTTTTTTATTTTTAATAACGATATTTACAAACAAATTAATGGCACGTTAATGGGCTCTCCAATCTCACCTTTATTTGCAGATGTCTTAATGGATGATTTGGAAGTGACATGTCTAAAAAAATTGAAAAAAATTCACGATTGTGTTCCTTTGCTATATTTTAGATACGTGGATGATACGATCATATGCATTAAACATAAACATATTGATACAGTTATTCAAGTTTTCTACTCTTATCATAAAAATTTAAAATTTACCTTTGAATTAGAGGAAAATAGAAGCATTAATTTTTTGGACATGACGTTAATTAGAAAAGATAATCACATTATCACCAATTGGTTTCAAAAACCTATGTCATCTGGCAGACTAATTAACTTTCTTTCACATCATCCTCTACAACAGAAAAAAAATATAGTGTACAATCTTGTTGACAGAGCTATATTATTATCTCACAATAATTTTCACTCAAATAATTCAAAAATAATTAAACAGTTATTGATTAATAATAATTATCCAATTGGTTTTATTGATAAAAACATAAATGTCCGCATGAACAAAATTAAATATCACTCTCACAACAAGGTTGTACACAATAATCAGATTCGTTCCAATGTATATCAACTTTAAGTTTGCCTTCCTTTTTCTAATAATTTTACACAATTGTCTAAGATTTTAAATAGTTATAATATTGCTACGATCCCTACAATTAAAAAAAGTTTAAATTCTGTAATAAAATTAGGAAAAGATATTTCTAAAAAATGGGATGAAACAAATTTAGTTTATAAATTTTCTTGCAGACAATGTCCTGCATCTTATGTGGGTGAAACAAAAAGATCTTTTAAGAACTCGGATCAATGAACATATCAATAGGAAAAAAGCAGAGTTGGTTGTTTATAAACATCAACATAATTTTGGTCATACATTTGATTGGGACAGTGTAGGAATTGTAGATCGAGAACCTAACTATAAAAAAAGAATGATTTCAGAAATGATCCATATTAACAGCAGTTCAAATAGTATTAATAAAAAAGAAGATATTTATGCTCTTAGTTAAATATATTTTCCATTATTACAGAAATTAAATTTGGGTGTTTAACTTACGACAAGATAGAATTCAATGTGTATTTTCCATGAATATGTGTATGAGTACGTATATATAATAACGACACAAGGTTTTGTTTCTTCAGTTGACTTTAGACTGTCATTTCAGTCGACCAAAAATGGGTCTTTTACATTTATTAAAATTAGACGCGTTAGAATTTATGTTTCAACTAGTGAATGTCAACGGTAATTTTTAAATTTGTTTTTAACTTATACTATGTACCTGTAAAATATGTGATATTTATGTGGTGTTTCTTTATTTTAATAAATTAGCCTGATGAGGTTGGCGAACCAATGCCAACGAAACGTTGTACATTTCACCAACAAATGAGTTTTTGACTCTTTTTGCCTTCATCAATCGAAATTGCTTATTGAATTATAACAGAGTTTGTTGGTTTGAGAGCGAAATCATATGTATACAAATTCTGGAATGAAATGTGTGAGAAAAAGAAAGCTAAAGGTGTGAAAGGGTCTGCGTTGAGGAAAATTACATTTAATGATTATAAAAAGTGTCTCCTTAAATATGAAAATGTAATAGCGTACCAAAATTTGATCCGCAGTAGAAAAAGCGAAGTGCACACCATTAAACAGAAAAAAATTGCACTAAGCTGGCACCACGATAAAAGAGTGCTTATTCCTGGAACCACAGATACACTTCCATGGGGATATGCCAAAAGAATTTGCAAACCCATGGAAGTTGATAATGTATATAATTAAGCTCATGTATATAGTATTTGTATATAATTAATCTCATGTATATAGTGTTTGTATATAATTAATCTCATGTATATAGTTATAGTATTTGTATACAGTACATATATTGAATTAAGATTGTGGATTATTATTATTATGAGAAGTTGTAGGCTCCGGAAGCTACGATCATGGTTCCTTAAAGACACCAATCCCGAAGCTACTGGAACGTGTACGTCATCAGGTCTCTAGCCGCGGATGACCTTACGCGACAGAGTGAAGCGTGTGTGTATGTGTGAGTTATACGAATGACATGTAAGCAGAGGAATGAGTGTTTAATCAATTTTGAGATCGTAAGATAGCTACACTGTAAGTGACAAGTCTCTGAAAATAAAGAGTAGAGAAGAAAAAATAAGTTGAATATAAATTGGTGTTTTTCATTTATTGTAGCCTGATCCACCAGACGTAATCTCTCAATACCGAAGGATGATGTTTCTTCAAGTCACAATGCCAATGATGTTCGCTGACCCACGATTCGCTTATCTACTATTCGCACTTATTATTATTATAAGAACAAGGAACTAAAACAAAACACAATTTTCATTTTCTTTTATTTATTTCTAAAATATCAGTACATTATACTTACAAAATAAGTAGACTATAAATTAAGTATATGGAAAAATATGTTTTTTCTTATCTCTATAAATTAAAACAAGTAATAAAATATTCATGTTCTATAGTCATCCAGTTCTCCAATAAAATTACATTTTCAATTGCGCAATTAGAGTAATTTTCATACATATGATGTGTTCATTTAATATACTTAATTCTAAACATTTCACGCAATTCCTTTAGCGAGGGACATTCTAAATCAAGCATATCAACAATTTCACACGATATTTCTGCAAATTGTTGCAATCAATTCTTTTTTTCCAAGCCTTTCACAAAAATTTTTGTTGCCTCTGCTAAAAAATTCTCGAGAATTACAGGCACTTGAGAATACGGTAAATCACCAGAATTCCAAGGTATTCCATGATGATTGCGCTCTGTCCAAATGTTTATAGACTTATACTTTGGTGGAATGTTCTTCCACTTGCAAGGTGGTTGAAAGAGAAAAGAATATGGTTTTATACCTGTAGCATCAAAGAATGGTAATATAGCCAATACTTTCAAGACAAATTTATTGTCTGGTAACTTGAAGCCCTGCATATCCACAATGTATTCCATCTTGATTGCAACTAAACTATCTCCATGTGGTTACAACAGTTTTATACCAACTTTTTCACTCCACCACTTATTGGTTTATACTCAACTATACGATCATGCAAAATTAAGCAATATGCTGACGTTTGAGCAGGAAAATTGTCACTAGTTTGAAATTCTAAACGAACGTCAACTGGTCCGTATTTCAGTGACCATTTTGTTTAGAGCAGTCAATAACAACTAGAGGTGCATGCTGTATAAATTCTCCTCTCGAAAGCAATGGTTGCGGTTCTTTACCATAGTAATTAGCTTGAAAGTTTGTATACATTTCATAAAGAAGAGCATACTGATTTCGATTAATATCAAGATTCAAATTACTATAAGGATAGCACTGATCATTTAAAAGTAGTTTGACATTAGTCACATTGCAATGATCAAAGTTGCTAGAACTTCTAGTAGCATTATTTTTTCTGTTTGTTTGAAATCCAAGTATGACAAATCTCGGTTTTTCCAATTGTGTTGAGGTTTTTACTGTCCAAACGTGGTTTGAAGTAGTTGGAAGTAGAGGATATTCATACAGTTCCCAAGTTCGAAAACTTATTGGAATAGGTGGACCTTTTTCAATATATTTTAGCAACTGAAATTTTCGTGAATCTGACAGTCTAACGCTAGGCAATAACCACTCTATTTTATTAATTTCAATTTTATACTGCTCGATGGGAGCCGCTTGCAAGATGGCATTTGCATCACTTTTTGATCTTGTCAAAATAAGTTCATGCTTAGCATTGACAATGATTCTGTGATAATCTTCAGCAAAACGAAATATCATGTTAAGCGGTATGGCTACATCAAAGTAGCCAGTAGCGATGGTTAATGATTGATTATTATCATTTATTTCAAGCCAACCAGTATTCTGTATGTAACGTGATTGTCCAGGATTTAGAGATACATAATTTTTCATGAGACCAGTGAGACCAACATTCTTGTTTCTATCAATTTCTATTGCATTGATTTCGTATCTTGCTTCTTCAAACAAATGACAGATGGCATTGGAAACTAAAACTGTGTTTTTGTAACTGGTTCTCCATCAGTTATTACGATTCTTCCATGCACGTGAAGTGAACTTTTGCTCGGCAGGAGACAGTGGTCCTGATTTTGAACAGCAATCCGAATTTCATCACTGTTGTTGAAGGTTGATGAGGCATAAGGCTGATGTGCATGAATATCACAGTGTGCAATCGACTCATCAAAGATGATTGGTGCTTGAATATTTAAAATTTCCCCGTCCATGACAAATGATCAAACGATGATAGACAAATTTACAGATGCAGGTGCAAAAAATCTTGAATCTCTTTATTTTCTTCTTCTTTTGAGCTTCAGACCTTGACTTTTTAGGAAGAGGGGACTTTGAGGTGTTAACCCTTTGACTGCTATTTGTCGACTGATTAGCTTTTGGCATCGTGCTGGTTTATTATAACCAAAGCCAATCTTTGTGTTGAAAACAATACCCATTATTATTAGAGAGACTTTATGTGTAGTCTAATTGTTATAACTTCTCCACGAAAATCAACCAAATGTTCGTCTTGATCAACTATACGGAGCTGTATATAATCTATTGACTGCACGGCGAGTGGCAGGTAAATGACATGAGATGGTACTTCCACTATCTTATATCCAGGTGGCACTAAGGGAAAAACTCATGAATAGTATGTACTTTCTCGCCATTAATGTATGCACCTGTAGTTATGCTACACTCAACCCTCAAAGAATTTACTTTTATGAGATATCGGTTGATCACATTCATACATCCAGGTGGCACTAAGGGAAAAACTCATGAATAGTATGTACTTTCTGGCCATTAATGTATGCACCTGTAGTTATGCTACACTCAACCCTCAAAGAATTTACTTTTATGATTGATATCGGTTGATCACATTCATACACTTGTTTACTTGTTTAGCTTTTAGTCTGCGTGGAGAGAAACCTAGCAATTGACCAATAGAATCTTTAGGCTCAGAATTTACATCGTGACTGCAATAAATTTCGCTTTTTAGAGTATTATTGTTTGGTTTAATATGAATTTCAATTTTTTTTTTGACTAAAACATTCTGTAGATAGCGCTTTATGTCATCTATTTCATAACTTCCTGTAGGTATTTCAATTATTTCATTACCCACGTAAAATTTATTTTGACCAATGTCTACATTAGGTATCGAGTTAAAAGTTAGAAATTCAACGAGTCCAAGTGCGTAATTTTTATGAGGATTCAACTCAATCGGAGGAAAATAGTGAGTTTCCAGGATTGGAGAAGTTCCCGATAATGTCAGTGTCAATGAATCATCCATGATGACTGCTAGCGTTCAACTGACTTGATATTGCAAATTTCAGCACTTAAATAGATTGAACGTACTCTTAAATTTCAATTGATTCCATAGAAATTGCAAACATAAATGTCCACACACGAATGTATCGTAATTTTGATATCTCTCATGATTATACTTTATGCTACCAGCACCGAGATACTTGAAGAAATCCAAAGGTGGTCGAAGATTACCGAAGCTATCGAAATACATTATTTTACTGCCAATCTTTTTATAGGCACACCAATGTGTTCCTGGTCCTTTTTTATCATCAAGATTGACAATAGCTCATTCATATTTACGTGGTCCACCCTTTGGTAATCCATTTCGCATGAAAACACCTCGAAAATGCGGAATCTTCAAAGATTTTGCGAATTTGAGTAAATCTGCATCAGTTAAGGCCCGATGAGGTAGCTTCACTTTGACTTTTTTGACTTGCGTTTAAGTCCTGCTCCTTGTTTATACGGTTTTAGATGAAGCCCTAATCCTTCCCTATATGGCTTCAAGTAAAGGCCTTTTCCTAAAGAAATGGCTTCCATCGCTTCATTATGCCGCTTACTCTCTGAAAGTTGCTGTTTTGCCGAATTTGCATCATTTACAGCTTTAGCTATCCCCGCAGCTCCACCAGCTAGCGCCCCGGCAGTACTGAGGCCCGCAAAAACGGGTATGAGAAAGGGTAAAAATCCTCCTACTTTGGTCGGTACAGGTAGAATACGAGGTTTATTCACATTTCTTTTTCCACCAGCCTTCGTTACAGCTGCGCGTGCACCTCTGAGTGCAGATTTAATGGCAGTTTGCGCATTATTGGTTGAAATCATGGACTTTTTAGCTGCAGCGACAATTCTTCTCAGTGTAGTGGTAGGTTTTTTATTCCTGAGACCCATCCCGAATTTTGATTTCATCTTCATTGCGTTTGTTATTCCCCAAGCAGCTGCCTTCTCACCTATGCCTGCGTCCTGAGCCAAGACACGTTTCCAAGCTTTTTCAGCTAGTTCTCTATCAGCTGAGTTTCTAGTCTCTATATTTTCTCTATTCTGTGAGTAGGCTATATCGTGCTCTTTGCAAGCAGCGTCCAGTGGATTGATTCCTGGATCACCTCGTGCTAATCGTTTGGCTAGTTTAGTACCTGGTCCACAGTACTGGTAACCAGGCAAGTGCAACTCAAACGGTAAATTGTTGATGATTTTGTTGAGCAAACCTCTTCCACGTCTTGCCTGCTTCGAGGTTCGTTTACAACTGACTCGTTTGCCTCTGTGAACGATCATATCTATGCAAGGGATACTTTCAGACTGAAGGTTCAACCTATATAACCAAGATATTTATAGGATTTCCAGACAGTCTTCGTCAAGATGCAGTTTAAAACACCACCTGTGAAACTACCTATCCAGAATTTTGATTTGCTTGTTCAAAACGAGAATAGAGAAAAACGACATGGACATTTGTTACCAAACAGCGTACGAGCAATATTTTGTGGACCTTCCAACTGTGGAAAGACAAATGCTTTGCTGGCTGTACTGATACATCCAAATGGACTAAGATTCCAAAATATTTACATCTACTCAAAATCTCTGAATCAACCAAAGTATGAATTTTTGGAAAAAGTCCTTCAATCTGTAGACGTCGTTGAGTACTATCCTTTCAATGAGCATGAGGAGGTGATAATGCCAAATGAAGCAAAACCAAATTCAGTCATTGTATTTGTTGATGTGGCTTGCGAGAAACAGGATAATATAAGAGCATTTTTTTCTATGCGTAGACACAAGGATGTCGACTGTTTTTACTTGAGCCAAACATATGCCCATATTCCTAAACATCTTGTACGCGATAATGTTAATTTACTTGTGTTATTTAAACAACATGAAATGAATCTAAAGCATATTTATGATGATCATGTGAATACTGATATGACTTATTCAAAATTTAAACATATGTGTTTAGCTTGCTGGAATGGCGATAAGTATGGATTCGTTGTAATTGACAAGGGTAGGAATCTTAATCAAGGTAGATATAGGAAAGGTTTTGATTGTTTCATAAATCTGGAAAAGTAATATATACATATGCTGTGATCAATACAGAAACAGTCGCACCTTATACGTTGATGTATCAACATGTCTTCACGTCAGGAAAATTTCCAAAAGCAAAAAAATATTTTACATCAAATTGCTAGAGCTAGTGAATCAATTCGACGGAAGCATAGGTTAATAAAGTTGGGTAAAGAAACAGTTGAACAAACATTAAGTGACACTTTTAAGCCCATTGTTAATCCACTCGAGAAAATTGTTGGTGGTCTCAAGAATATGAAAGAAAAAAAACTTGAGCCAATCAAAAGTAAAGAAGAAGAAGAAGGGGAAGCAAAGAGTAAAGTAGAAGAAAGTATTGATGATGATGATGATTTGTCATATAAATCAATTAATGATGAGGAAGAAGCAGACGAGACTGAATATCCCAGTAACATGGAGTTATCAGCTCGTAGTGAAGAGGAAAATAACTCAGAAACACCTACATCTTCATGGATTGTTGATGATGATGCAAACAAGTATCTCATATTGTTGGGTGAAAGAAGCAGAGAACTCGATAATGTGTATGGAGTGAGAAAATTAACGAGAGATAGATTAAGGATTGGAGATTCTCCGATAAGTTTCAGTCAGAACTATATTCATGTGGGTAATTTGAATTTTCCCAAAAGTAAAGGCTTGCTTGAACTTTTATTTAAAAAAGTTCCCGAAGAGTCCTCTATAACTCGCAATGATCATGAAAATTATAGGCAAATTATCATTGCAACAAACGCGTATAAAAAGAATTATAAACCAGATGGCGAAATTCGTGTCAATCAATTCTTTAAATATAAAAATTTTAGAAAGATTGCTAGACAGGGTAGTCTGATGGACTACATTTACTGGGATGACCCGAATGAATTGGTAGATCGATTACGCTTACTGCTAGCGTCTCAAGCAGCTGGAAATCCAAGTCGAAATCCAAACGAAATTATATCAATTATTGAAGAGCTGCGAGAAGCTGGATTTATATATTAATCAGTGTTTTGCCCAGATTTTAATCATTTACAAGATGAGCATCGATGTATTCGGGCGTCATTCCAAGCGAGCAGGGAGTACAGGTCGTGGTCCTCCTGGAATTGGCTTCAAAGTCACATCTGAAGGAGATTATGACATGAATAATAAAAGGCTGTGTAAAGTGGCTGATGCACAAGAGCAGAATGATGCTGTTAATCTGAATATGATGCAACATTCGATACAGCGTGAACTTCAGACTATCTACGATGTTATAGCTTCCTTGCGAACTGAAGTAGTCAATAATAATATGATGATTGAGACTTTGGAAAATTCCACAGATAAACTTGTCAAAAATGCGAAAATTGATGCTGAATCAATTCAAAAACTGGTGTATCGAAATTCAGAGCTCATTAGTCAAGTATACAACAGACTGAATGCGCTCAAAAATGGACGTTGAGAAGCAGCAGTTGGTGAAGGAGCTGCACAAGCCAGCTAGAAGGAATTACCAACGTCGACATTTTGACATCCGTGGAATTGATGAGAATTGGCAAGCTGATCTTGTTGAAATGCAACCGTACGAGAGAGTAAACAAAGGATACAAGTACATCTTAACTACAATTGACATGTTTTCAAAATTTGCTTGGGCTGTTCCCGTTGAATCCAAGAAGGGTGATGATGTAGCTGCAGCCATGAAATCTGTACTTGATAAAGGACGCGTACCAAAAAATTTACATGTTGATAGAGTTAAAGAATTTTACAACTCGCATTTTGAGAAGCTTATGAAGCGATATAAGATAAATTTGTACTCGACATTTAGTAATCTGAAAGCATCAATTTGCGAGCGATTTAATCGTACCTTGAAGAATAAAATGTGGATGCAATTTAGCTTGCAGGGTAATTATAAGTGGATAGATATTTTGAAAGATTTAATTTTTTCTTACAACGATACCAAACATCAGACTATTAGAATGAAACCAAAAGATGTTACTAAACAAACTGAGAAAAAATTGTTGTTCAATGTATACAAAAATTTCAATGTGAAACAAGCACTTGAGAAAGCTAAACTTAGAGTTGGAGATAAAGTTCGTATAAGTAAATTTAAGCATGTTTTTGAGAAAGGCTACACACCGAATTGGACAACTGAAATATTTACCATAAGTCATGTTAAGAATACTGAACCAGTGACGTATATGCTTAAAGATTATCGAGATAAAGCTATTGCAGGTAGTTTTTATGGACAAGAACTTGGCAAAGTTAGACATCCAGACATTTATCTTGTGGAAAAAGTACTGAAAAAACGTGGAAATGAGCTGTTTGTAAAATGGTTAGGGTCTGATGACTCTCACAATAGTTGGATAGATAATTCTAGTTTGTAAGTATCTTTGTATTAATATTAAGGTTTTTCTGAATAAAATTGATTATTCTCAAACATATATCTTTTTACTTACTCATCTATCTACCCTTAATCTATTAAATGAAAAAGGCGAATTTGGATTAAATTATACTTTTATTCAAATTCTCATACTAATAAAATACATGACAAGTTTTAATGTACAAAAGTACCGTTCACACGTCTGAGTTCTGGTAATTTCTCAATCACTTCTTCACACACATTTTGATTGTAAAAAGTAATGATTTCAAATGATGACATCCTTTGTGCGTTGAAACGGCATAAGACTCTGCTCCAGAAGATACCGGTCGATACATACACTAACTTCCTGGAGAACAACAAACGTTGTTTCTTGTAGTACAAACGGATAATATTTTCGAGTATCTTGAATTTGCTCCAAAGCCACTATATAATCTCCAAAAGATGTAGTCATATGTATATGGAAATT